>KZ062160.1:0-80957 GCA_002091835.1 Anopheles maculatus | reverse complement strand
TCATGACTCTCAGCGTAGATTGAGTGTGTTCTTGGGTAAAATTATTTAATGCCTCAAGAACCAGGAAGTTAACGATGGTAACCTTCAACCAAAGGTGCTGCACAATGAATGTCCATGGTCAATCTTCGTGCATTGTCTACAAGGAGCTGGGTGGCACACACAAAAAAAAATCACCTCCAATCTTCTTCTCTGTTCCGTTGTACGGAAAGAAGGAAACCGTTTCTAACTGATTGAGCCTTGAATTTTCAACCCTACTATCACACCAACACACAGTGCCGTCGTGGATTTCTGCTGCACAACTACGACTGCAGCAAATGGTCACGATTTTGCAGCTGCCGTATGCAATATGTAGGCACGCTTACACCGATGCCACTGTAGACGTGTAGAAACGTCACCACACACATCTTATTATATGCAAGCTGTATTTTATGGCTGGAAGTTTACAGTGAAGTCAAGATTTACAATGCACAGAGGACTTCACGTCTGCGTCATATGTTTGAAAAACAGTCTCAAGGTTCTTTCCAACTTTTGATGAAATATTAGCTTGGCAACGCTGCAATACGGTATGCGATTTTCGGTGCGGCTTCGTGGCTTGGCTCGCCACTGCTCACGCACACTATACTGAGGCTCAACAGCAACTTTTGGGGAAATTGTAACTGTGATCGTAAGTGCGTAGATGCGTTGCCTAGTGCGTACACGCACTCACGCACGATTGGCTGAGTGTCTGCCCGAGTTCCCTTCCCCCATTTGACGAGCAAGTTGAGAGCTCACCCGAAGGGGGACTATCAGTGTGAGCGGTTTTGTGTGAGGCTAAACCACGCCGCGCTAGACTGTGGCTGTACGGCAGTGTGTTTGCTTCAGCTTCGATTTTATTTGACTTTCAGCTAGTCTAAGCCATTGTCTAGTGAGATGTACCGTCAGATTTCAGCTATGTTGCACGTGCGGACCAAGTATTACGAGGTACGCTCGTGTTCCCAAGCGTTCCCAATGGTTTCGGGTGTAATTTTTATACACGGCGCAATAGTGTACAACTTCGCGCGACCATAATGGCGTTGGGGCTTAGGGGCTTGAAGCTATTGCACTGTTGCCAACCTAGCTCCAAAATGTGATGCGACGTCAACTGCAAAAAATGGCATTCGGTGGAGTCATCACCCTGCCCGTGTTCCTCCTGAAGGTTCCGTCCGTCGTCTAAATGTTAGATTGTTTGTTGGATCTGCAGGATGGTTGGACCAGAGGTTCTTGGGGTGCTGAGGCTGCTGGTGCGGCCGAGTGCGGTGATGAAGTGTTGTATGGTGGGGAGCATTTTTAACCTTGAAAAATGCTTCACACACACTATCAAAGGCGGCAGTGACTGTTGTGGAACATTCACGTCAGCCAACCTAGCACATTTTTCGAAAAACAACTTGCCTGCCGGCTTCGGATTGGAGCAGCACGGTTGGCCATAGTGCGCCATACTGCACATGCAGGGCAGCCTGAGGATAGGAAGAGATGTTGGAGCTGGCGAGGCCCTGGTTTCTTCCGCAAGTTTTTGTGTGACTTTGGTCACAGAATCGTGGAGCCACGTACGTTTAACGCTAGAAGTCATTCCATTTCCTGCCAACAACGGCAACACAAAGATCGTTGCTGACTTCAGGTGGTCAGATGCAGGGTTTGGAGGGTGTGGGATAGAGGCAGGGTTTGTGGAGGTTGTCCGGAGGTGGGAGGAGAGCTGGTCGGCGGAGGGGAAGGAACTGACATTTGTGTACACACATCTGCACACGCACTTAGGCAGTTTTCTAATCGCAATATTAGATCGACCGATGACTCGGACCCACGTACACTATGATCCGATGTACTTCAGCCGCCGCGACATGTGAGTTCTCGGAGTTTGGCGGTGCGTGGTTGGCTCTTCTGGGCGCATCCAAATGTTCGCCGCGCTGGCTGTTGGTGGAAGTGAGGGGCGTTTTGTACGCGCATACTGCGTAAACTAGATGTGTTGGTGCGTACCGGGTCGTGTGTAAATTTGTGGATGCGTTCGAATGGAGATTTCGACTTGAGGCGTTGAATCTGTGGAGGTTTGGCACCGCCATGCTTGGTTTAGGAATGGTGCTGTGTCCAATGCTGTTTGTTGATAGTGTTGGTACCAACATTCGGGTGTTGCTCTGAAATCAGCCGAAAATAATAACCCATGACACCGCTGCAATTAACGCATTGTGGTGGTCTTTTCAAGGTCATAGATAACTTCGGATGTAACGATGCCTTTCCTGTCTGCGAGGCGTATTTCACATTTTTGTAGATGTTGGTAATAAGAGAATCAGTGGTGGGTGCTAAAATTAACAGTTAGCAAGATTATTTTATGTTATCCATATTATTTTGAGTTTTCCCAACAAAAACTTCGAGAATTTCAATAAATATACGAAATTATAGCACTTTCATTGTCTAACAGCTTCTGGATTTCTGATTATTTACAAATTGTTGTGAAGTTTTTGATTGATAGTTATCAAATATTATTTATGTGATGTTTCTTCACAGACGATTTTTAAATTGTTGACAAAATTGTTTTTATAACTACACATGATGATATAGTTCTAATTATTTTTTATGATGCCTGATCACCACGATAAAAGTAAATATGTAAAAGTAAAATATATTATCCGTCTCTCTTGATATACTCAACACTCAACACTATATTTGACTGCAACTAACTTCGTTAACAACCTTAACTGTCTGAGTTGCTCTTCCCACTAGTATGCAGAATGGTTCAAGGTTAAACTAGACATTATTCGATTGTTTTGGTACGAATATCATACACAACTGCTTATTTCTTTTTGCCATTTTAATAAGAGTATACCTCTGCTTTAAGTCATACAGTGTTGGCACAACGCACAGTTACTTTCATTTACTGAAAAATCTGAAATATTCTTTTACGTCACTTCCCATCTGGGATAGTAACCCTGCAGCACGCTACAGCTACTCGACTACATCTGCAGCCTACTGGTTCTGGTCCGTAAAGCGCTGCACACGCATTTTCGATCATAACCAAACACAAGAACAATCTTCTGTTACTTCGGCAGCATGGTGGTCCCGGTGCAAATGCGTGTGGGAACGCATTTTATTTTTAAAAATGGTGCGTTAGCTAGTGCGTGCGCTTTCGGAACGCAAGCGCACCGCGCATTAATTCAAGGTCACGAGTCTGATGACCAGTCCCAGGGTCAATGTGATGTTGATGGGGAGATGAATGTGTTTTTTTTTCTTCTGCTCCTTCGCTTCTATTGCATCATTATCCTATGCGTGTGCGTAAGAAGAGTTACAATTGTTCAATGTTGTGGTTTAAAAATATCCCGCATCGCTCTTTTCTTTATATATATAATTAATTTATTTCAATTTCTTTAGAAATCATGAAAATGGTTTCTAAATAAATACTTCTAATAATAATAATCATTTCCAAATTGTCTCCAAAAAATCGTCTCAGGAAATAATTCTACCATTGTCTTGAACTCTTTGCAAGCCGCTGTGTCTGCCAAGCGATAAATGATACACACGCCATAAATTTGATATCTTCATCAAACTACTACAAACAGATTCTCCCTGATGATTTCGGGACTATTGAAAGAAAATTTGATAAATCAGCACCTTGACCACGACCCATCAAAACTAGTTGGTCGTTCGACGCTCCTACCAAATAACCAAACACTAGTTCCCCCGGGTTTTACGGCCCTTAATTCAATATTTATTGTCATCATAATCACCCTTCCACATCGTACATCGGTCCTAACCTCGTGCAATGTAATTCCCCGTTCCGGAAGAGTCTAGATACACTGCAGCTTCCGAAAGTTCACGGTCACGGTCATAGTTTTGGCGAAATGGCGAATGAAAATCATTATAATAACATTCCCAAACTACGTACATAAAGTTATTCCAAGGAGATTTTAGCCTGAACCTCACTTTTTTCCTCTCCTATATCGGAGGAGGTTTAATGTGGTGGCATTTAGCAAACCACTGCGTTTCCACGTTTGATTCTTTTTTGTGCTGTGTTCGCCGTCCTGCAGCCACGGTAGCGATATATTTCGTCCTCATTTTGTGACATCATCGAGGGTATTGGCTTCCAGCTCGTTACTAATTTGACATCCCCGGGCAACGGCAGTCTCCATCCAGCATCCATCGTCATCCATCGTACGCCCGCACATTGTCGGAACATATTTCACGCACTATAAGTAAAGGCACATTAAACGCATCGTACTGGAGGCCTACCCAGTGCCGCCAAACGTTCGCCTGCGTGTATCCTTCCCTAACCGAACTAGAGCATAAAAGGATGTGAAACGCACGTATAGCAAGCGAGGGAGAGCAAAAAAAAAGCCTATCCACCCTGGCTCCTACTTTACTTCCCAATTTTCGTTCCCTAATGAAAAGACCGAACCGGGGGAGGTTCGCAATTCCGGGTCACTAACCAACTGACCTTGAATACAGGTTGCAAGGAGCAATGACCATGGGAAGGATTTTGAGTGAAGCAGCAACGGGGCAGCAACATCATCACCGCACAGTGAAACGCACCGTAAAGAAATCATACGCAACAAAGACATTTACGTCGTGTCCATGGCAACGGTTGGCAGACAAATAATGTAGATGCTTTTCGGCGCGCAACAGCACTAGCGAGACGCGACACACAGATACACCAGGACTAGCGGCGTGGTACTCAATGCCTAAGATATTTGCAAACAAAAGAACACGCTTGGGTTTTGTTTTCCTTTTTTTCTGCATCATCCTTACATCGGCTCGGCTTTGTTCGGTACCGTACAGCCGCAAAACGTTCGCCCGAAAGTGCCTCCTGACACACTTTCCTTCACTTTCCCTTCCCGACAGTGCTTTGCGTACCGGTTCGGCTGTGTGCGCAATAAAAGGATAACCCGCCGAACCCGCCAACCCACTTGGGAGGACACTGGGGGACAGTACGAAACGTACGAAACCGCCCTTCGTACGATCGGAACACCGGGAATAGCAGCATTTCGCTGGTCGTGAAGAATGCAAAATGCTTTCTTGGCGTCATTATCGTGCTCCGATGCCCGAAATTCGCTTCGCACGCACATGCTGCTGCTGTTAGATTACATTTCCTGTTTTTGTGGGTACGTTCTTTTGCTTCCTATTCTGTCTTCTTGTTTTGTTCTGGGGCAGGTTCGTTTTTGTTGTTGTTGGGCTTCGTTTTGTTTCACCCCGGTTTGAGGGATGTTCTTGTTTTTCTTTCCTGCTTATAACGGAATGCGGACACTTTCTTCATTTACGATGTTCCTCATTGTTTGCATCACATTTCTCATGGGAATCGGTAGGGCTTTTGCAAGTTAAGTAAATGTCGTGTTGTTTCTGTTTTTACGTTTCTTGAGCTTTGTTGCACACATATAACGAATACTCTAGCTTAGTAAGTCGTGTTGTGTACTTTACTGTGAAAAAATTAATATTTACTCTAACTTTACATTTATATATCATTAGATAATACACTCGTTTGCTACCAAACTGTATAAAATATTTGGTTATTAATTTTTTTTTTAAATCCAGTTTAACATAAATTAAATACATAAAATAAGACTATACGAATGCCAAATTCCACTATTTTTATCCATAATAATAAGATAACAGAAAACTCATAAAATGATTCTCATTTCATCAGGGCAAATATTAAATTAAAGTGCTTTAATATAATTTCATACCTTATTGATCCTTTCCATTATATCTATCTACTACTTCCAGTACCTGCATGGCCACCACCTGAGATCGGTTGATGTGACGGACAAAGAGCCCTACCGGACGCACCACATAGCCTTGTCCACCTTCCAGGATCACCACCGAACAAGCAACTTCCCATCGCTAAACTCTACTAGTAACCATGTGCGTTATCAGGGTTTGAGTTGGTTTTCGTGAAATTTATGTTTCTACTTGTGTCTCAGTGTATATAGTTCCTTTTCTAGCTTTCACGTCATCCTACCTGCACTGTGCGTACGTGTCATTTCTAGTTCGCCCTGACAAATAAAGCACTCGATTCACTCCCTGCCAGCAATTCTTTTGCTTTGGCAGGATGGCTGTCCTGTATTTCTCGGCGGAAAAACTGCGTACAACAACAACAAAAAATGCTCACACACATGAAGAACCACTTCTGCGGAAGGTATCCAGGTGCGACCGAAACGGGCTGGTGCGAGTTTTCAATTAAGATGACAAACGCGGGCGCAACTAGACGATTCCTTCCACTCCCTAGGAAGCACTCCGTTGCAGGTCGAGTGATTTGATGTGATTTTTGATTCACGTCCCTACTCCCGAAAGCCTCGCCTACCTCCGCGCACTAGGCGTCTCCATTAGGCGTCTCGGGAATCCATGGGTGCTAGGGCCGCTTCCTCTTCTACACGGCGTGATTGTAGCGGAAGTTACCGAAAGGACGCTTAGAAATGGGACATTGCAAAAACCTCCGAACGCCCGAACACATCACCGTCGCGAACGATGATTTACGGTCAGAACGCAACAGACAGATCGAACGTTATGAGTTATGGACGGTGATATGTAATGGTTCGATGTGAAAGCAAAAGGTGTCCTGCGTACCGCGTGCGCCCATCACGGTCACCTAATCGATATTGGACGGGACCGTGTGGGGTGGTAGCAAGGATGGGACGGTGAGGCTAAATTCAATTTCAACCGATGTGGCGTACCGGTGGGATTGGGGTGATATTTCAAAGACCATATTTCGCGTAACGAGCCGTACGCACGGAGCATGAAAAGTGCAGTATCATGAAATTCCCCTGCAATCAACGGTTTTGTGCTGGAGTGCACGTTTGGGAATCGATACAGGGAATATTCGTTTGGTCAATAATAGTGCTTTAGCAACGTAGCAAATATTTTTGTTAACACATTTTACTTATACTGATAAACATCTCCTAAACTTCAGGAGAGTTATTCTGATGCCAATTTTAAGCATTCAGCATAGTTCCATAGTTTAATAGTACCACTTTTCTGGCGCTCTCATCAAAATCTCACGCACTTTCTACCTCCACAATAAATGCTCAAGAATATTGTAGAAGTATTCGAACGATTCGGCCTGAACAAAGGCCTGCGTTTTTATTCGGGATTCATGTTTCCTTTTCCTTCACTATTCAAAAGGGAATTCTTAAGCATAAAAACACTGGCGCCCAGGTATATTGTTTTAATAAGGGGGTTTCGCAGTCGGGCACATTGTGCGTGCGGTCATCTTTATGAATGCAAACCAGTCCCAACGCTCAAGCCGTATCGATCCATCGAAAAGACAAAATCTAAACGACCAGTTCCTAGAACTCGCACGTACTCGCCTTTGTAACGTTTCGCGTTTCTGCTCAACCGCAAATCGACCAACGCACATCTGCACTGTTGCGATTGGTACGAATAAAACCCACATGTTAATTAGCTGCACGGCTGCTCCATTCAAACGATGGTCCTAATCGAATAGCAAAACAAAAAACGCAAATAGCATCGCTCAAAAATATGCTAACCACCACTAGCCCATGCCTAATGGACCTCCACGGGTGTGACTGCAAAGTAGGAGGAAAAAAAGCATATATGTTTCTTTTTTCGGTTCCCTTTTTTTGCGCTGCGTATATCTTAGGCGTCCGAGGGGCCTGCAACACCGCACGCACATGTTTTGAATACGAAAATGGTTCTACAAAGGAGGACTCGCTTTAGGCTCGAGATGGGATC
This sequence comes from Anopheles maculatus, assembly GCA_002091835.1. Lineage (NCBI taxonomy): Eukaryota > Metazoa > Arthropoda > Insecta > Diptera > Culicidae > Anopheles > Anopheles maculatus. The sequence goes on along the minus strand of KZ062160.1, from coordinate 73,274 downwards.
GCCTAACGCACAGGATAGATCACGCAACTTTACGCAAAATGCGTCTATTATGCGTGTTTCTTTAGCTAAGCTAAGGGTTCACTGACCGGTGGGAAGACCTTCGTAATAAATCTTGCGCCACCCGGGTCAGGATCAAACTGATCCTTTTTGCAGCCGCTTGATCGTTAGATTATTGCTCTACCTTCCTTCCTTTGTCGACACTAGGAGTCAGACATTCATGATGAACCACTGTTGATGGTGCCGTGCCCTACGCAAGATGAGACGTGCGCCTTAATCGATCAAAATGTTGGTGGATGGCTTCTTTCAGGGGTTTTGTGGTTTTTCAAATTATAACCAGTGAACCAGCTTTACCAAGCGATATCTTCACTTCTTGTCTACGGTGCGTAATTTTGTGCGTTGTCCCACGGAAATCCTTTCCCAAGGGGATGATCTTAGACAATGGGTACGGTTTTCCTGGAACCTGGTACTACACACCCAAGGGACTGTCAAGCCAGTGAACGCACGAGGAAAAAAAACTATGCTTCAAAAACCCTTTTACCTTTTACAAGTGACTTCCTGGAATTGGAGGCAAACACCAAGTCCTCAGAAATAGGGCCCAAAACTAGAGGGTTTCGGCAATACGCGTAATGGTAAGTGATAGTTTTGTAGCGTATCTTATCCTTGTACTTCTACTGGAGTGGGTATCTTCTCTTTCAAACGTGTGTCTATGGTCATTAATTAGATTAACTTTACAAATGTTTTATCCCAGCAACAGCAAAAAAAAACAACATTGAGACAACAAACTTTTCAGAATTATTACTGTTGTATGGGTATATTAAATTTCATAAATTGTCGTTTGTCAAGATGTTTTTTTTTAATCTGAGATATAAAAATTTATAATTTAAATTAAATAATTGTCAAAAATAGGTAGAAGCGCCGGATTCTTAAAAGGGAAGTCGATATCAATTCACGAGCTGTAGTGCAATTCAAGCCAAGAGAGCCAGAAATGATCGGACAAGACCTACCGTCATTTCATGACTAAAAGCAATTGCATTTATTTGACGTTATTGCATTTACCTTTAACAGCCTTTTACACCAACCAATTCTTGAACTTGTATAAATCAATACCAAGGTTCAGAAAAAACCATCTAAAGAGTCCTAATTTCGTAATGACGCCATTATTTTCGACCTTACCTTGCATTTATTTCTTTTGGAGCAACGAAAAACAAACCTTCCCTGCATGCATGTGATGTTGTCGGTGAATTCTGGGAATTGAATCGACCGATAACAAACACTCATCATCTTCTCAATGTGAAGTGAGGTGGACGTTAGTGAAGTAACTAGCAGGCGTAACAAACAAAAAAAAAACGCCAAACGCACCCGTACGCGTGAGATCTCGGCATGATGATCGTGGTGTGCGAGAGTCACACACAACTACGCACCGAAATGCTACCAAACCCCGAAAACTCGCTTCCTCCTTTCGCTTCCAGTCCCCCATTTCTAATCTACCACCAATCCCGAAACCCGTACCCGCGGAACGCATTCGCCGGCCGACAGAGGGTCGACCGTACGCACACGCACACAGAGATAGGCGCGTCACGCATTCGGAACGCATTTGCTGTGAGCCCCCACCGCACGATTAGGGACCGATTCGCGGATGGGTATTCGATCACATGTACGGAGGTTTGATGCGGGGTGACTCCACGAACCAGTCGACGGCGTCCGATGGCGACGGCTAATAGGCCAATGCTATTGCTGCTGCGACTGCTGCTGCTTCTGCTGAGTCGGATGTGGTGAAGGTTGCGGAAATCTTCATCGGCTGGCGGCGGTACGGGCTGAAGCAGACGACGCGAAGGGTTGCTTAGAAACAGACAAAAGAAGAAGAACCTCTAGCGAAGGAAGAACAAGCCCCACATGCCCATGGAGAGTTTGTGTTGCGCCGAGCGCACACGCATACACTTTTGATAACAAAATCGCACGATCTGACGCGTGTTTTTTTTTTTCTTCACCGCATCTCGGTGTCTTAGGTTATATTTCGTTTATTTTACAGCCCGCCAGTTCTCCTACTTTCCCATGTGTTGCGGCACCGGTACCCTGCATACCCTGTCCCAAACACGGTCAACCCGTAGGTCGGTGATGATAGGTCTAAGCTCTATGCGGTTTGCTGTTGCTGATGCTATTCTTTGCTCGCTAGCCCTCTGTATCGCGCATTCTTCATTTGCAACAAGCTGCGTTTTCTAATTCCACAAAATGGCGGCCATCCCCAACTTTGGTCGCTTTTGAAGTTTTGAAGCAATCAGTTTCAAGCTGTAGGAAATTATACTGAATTGTGAAAATGTTTTAAATCAAGGCGATGTACTCTCGAGTATGATGACTATGAAATATATATAAAGCATTAAAGTAATACTCAGTGAAAGTTAATTTATAATCTTCTATAAAATCGAATCTTACAGAATTCTTTTTAAATATAATTAATAATTAAATAAACAAATATATAAACAAAATTATATGATGGATGCCTCATAGACACACAAATGTTTCATTAGCTTTTAGAAATTTTTGTTTCGGGAAATAAGGCGTCCAAAATACTTTAAAAGTTCGCTTTTTCTATACTCCAGAATTGGTTGCTTGCAGTTGCAAAAACGCCATTATTTTTGCAACAAGTTCAAGTTCACGCCAATCTCTTATCAGTTTTGCAAGGATCGACCCTGTACCTTTGCCAACTTCTCCCACTCTGCTCCAAAAAAAAAGCTCTTCGTGCAAAAATCGGTATTCGCAAGAGTACGTCAACCCAGTTGGCTCGTGGTGCAACATAGTAAGTGTAACTTTTCGAACCCATTCCCACAGGCCCCTCTCTGTCGCGACTGTCTCCCCAAACCATCATATTTCACGCCAACTGAGCTTCACTGTACGCTACTACACTCACCATCGTTACACTGCATCCTACAGTCAGTGTTCAAAGTAGGAGGTAAATAAACTCCACGCCACACACTGAAACGGTGACCTCCACCTTCCTCGAAACTGTCTGCATGAAAACAGATTCCCGCTATTCCTTTTCCTTCCTTCCTTCTCCCCCCAGCCACACGCTCGATCCTCCCCGAAGAAATGAAAGTAACCCTGGGTCACACAAAACACCCCTCCCGTACTGTGTTTTTCTCCCTTCTCGTTATCGTTGCCGTACAAATAATTGCGCTTCTAGAACTAGTACAACTAAGCGCACCATGCCCCGAGGTTGCACCAACGGTCGACCTACACTAGAGCAAACGCGCAAGCTTTAAACGGCCCACCGCGTGCGAAAGTGGAAGCACGAAAGACACATACGCACATTGCGAAATCGAAACCGACGCGAAATACTAGCGCGAATTTTAGTTTTTCCCCTTTTTTTGCGTTGCTTTCGGTACCGAAACTCTCCTTCTCGCTATCTCTTTCTATGAATGTTTGTTACGGTTTTTTTTGTTGTTGTCTTGTTTGTTTTGCTATTTTTTGCGCACAATACTAACCCATTCGCACAATCATCAACGTCACATGACGGAACGGTTCCGGATAAATGAGTATGTGTGAGTTACTGGCTTGTTTTTTTTTGAGTCTAATCACACCTCTCTCTATGGTCTCCATTTATGAATTGAAACATTGCGTTCAAACTAGGTGATGGAAGCTTCCCCGTGCCATGAAGAAACGGGAACGAGGAAGCTTAGAAGAAACCAGCAACGGAGGACAGACGTTTGCATTCGAAAGAGTGCAATCAACCCGTCCAACTCCGGTCGGTTGAATGACTGATAAGAGTAACTTTTTGGCCGACTCTTCTGCCCAACTGCTTCATTCCATCCACTTTCCCATCATGATTTTGATCCACCGATGCATCCATTCAAACATATCCTGCATGGGTCTGTGTGCAGGTCGAACTTGGTGCACCATACTGTTTCGAGTTTCTTCCTGCTGTTTTTTCTCTAATCACATGTGTGCTCAATATTAAAAATCACAAAAAACAACAAATGGCAACATCAGTCGTTGGCCTTACGTTATCAAAAAACAAAAAACCCAACGAAAAAAAACCTACAACACGAAAACAACAAACGTGCCACGTAACAATGTGCTTTTATTGCGCTTTATGCAGCACGCAAAAACCGAACGATAAGCACCTTCACCGAACAGCAAATGGCAACTCATCCTGCCGAGGCATCAAGATTGCAGCATACCTAGTGTATCTTATCACAATCCCTCCACATACCGAAGATGTTAATACGAGTGCAAGAAATTTTTGACTCCAGATTGTGCATTTTGAGTCCAGCATATTGTAGTTAAAAACGCCGATTGGCTGCATGATATTTGCCGTACTGCGTCACCTTTAGACGTGGATGACGCAACAGAGGATCAAATAATAAACACTAGCTTGAACGCATCGTAAATATGCTTTAGTGATCCTTCCTTCTGGATCTGGTTATTGTTGAAGAAAATTACATTTATTACAGATATTTAGGTATATAAACAATTTTTAGCAGTCACCAAAATGATCAAAACTTTCAAACTGCGTAAAAAATCATGCAACTTACGAACGCATATGCGCGCTAAAAACGCACTGCCACGTAGTCTATTAATACACAAACCATTTGTTTGCAAAACGACAAACGAGACCCAACCCTAGAAAAACGATTTTGAGGAGTATTTTGATCATACAACCAAGCATCAGTTGTAGTTTTAGTTTTGTACACAAAATTACAACTATTCATTTGTTGCCAGAATTTATTAGAAGGGTTAGAACAAACTTTGCCTACGAGTATGACCCTGGTGACGCTAGACCAGCTGTACCTTTTATCCAATATATTTTTAAACCATCGGCACGAAAAGTCCACTGTCTAGGTGGGCCAAAAACCTTCACTCAAGTTCGCACATCAACCTGTTCGACGACGGTGTTTGCCGCTCGGTTGCAACTAACACTACCATACCCGCCAACTGGTTTCCCATTGCGTCGATCTTACGGTTACGCATGATCGGTACACGCACCGCTGCTAACACCGACAACGTTAACCTAGCTGCGTTTCTGCGTTGATGAACGCGGGTTTTTTTTTTGTTGGGTTTCTTCTTTGTTTCTTCCACTGATTGCTCTTCCCAACTTTGTCCGTCTTCAATAACTTTACAGCTTGGTTGCATTAGTACCCGCAAGCAACAAATCAATATGAAGCATTGGAAAACATTTTAAGAAGATCAGATATTGATCAGCTGCAGCCGCGAAGGACGTTGGAAATGGCCATGAACCACTTGCTGCCAATCTGGTTGCAAATGGAATTGATACAATTTGATCGTCTGATGATAGATTATTATATTGTTTGACAAAATAGTGAAAACAATGTCTCGATTTCAATAGAATGACTGCACCGAGCTGCATGAAACGAACCTGTAACAAAATGCAGTACCCGTAACGTAACCCGTGTACATGGATGATTTATAAAGAAGCAAAAAGATAAAGTTTTCATTTGTGTTTCACAACCTTTACTGAGTTATTACATTTCGTTTGAAAAGCCCAAATAAATATTAAAAATAGGTACATGATTAAAAATGGAGGCGCCCAGTACTTCATAGAATTTATTATAAATATTATTTATTGCTTGTTTTTATAAACCTAAGTTGGTTTAAGCGTTGTTTTTGAAAAGATTTTTTTTTAATATTTACTATAATAGTTTTATGGAAAATTGGTTGTCTCATAAAACTTTGCATGTATAAAATTATGTTTTTCAGATAATTTTTATTAAACTACTTAAAAAAATAGCAACTTTTAGCAAATCCAAGCTGAAACTCATTTTCCATAAAAACTTTTTTTTTAACTTTTGTTTTTAGATAAACGCTTTGCTAGTTTTTGAATGATTTCAGGAAGACAAATATTTATAAATAATGCTTTAATTAACTTAAATGAATGAGCACACCCGAAAATCTAAACTAACGCATCAGATTTCCGCAACGCCGCGTACCAGCACCGATCCGAACGCAAATAGACCACACGCGTAAGTGGCTTACGCAGCGGGCAACGCTAAAAACGCAAATTGTTGCGCGACGATGCTGCGTGTCACACCGGGATGTTGCACGCCCGAATATTCGGCCATCGCATGGCCCTCTCTTTCCTTCCTTTACAAACCACCACCGTGCTGGCCGTACGGTGTGCACAGGGTACAGTGACGGAAAGCAGTGGAGTCGTGCGGGACTCTATTTCTAATTCGCACACGCACACGATCGTATCGTGTGGTGTAGTGTAGCGAATGGCGGGGGCATATGTTTGCTAGGTTGATTAGAATTTTTTTTCTGTTCACACACAGCTGTGAGTGAGAGTGTGTGAGCTGGTTTGGGGCGAAGTTTAAGACAGGAAAAAAAAAATCTCTAGCACACACATACTTTTTTCCAAACCAGCCAGTCTGTGTGGGAACAGAGTGATGGGAGGCTTGAAGAATGAAAAGGGATAGACAAACAGCATTTCGGGAAGGTGTACAGGACGCGGTGTTGGTGGTAAGATGGGTGAGTGGGTAGGCGAGTGGCGAAGATTTGATGGAAGAATTTGTCTTCGAAACCCACGGGAACCATGTGAGCAGCTGTGGTTGTATGCGTTTTGCCATGTTTCGAGTTTAGAAAGCAATCATTACAGTCATCCGTATCGAAAAAAAGGGAAAAAAGAGCGACAAAAAAACATCTTACCACAAGAATGGAAAAGAAAAACTAACACCAAGGTAATAAACTTCCCTTTTCGCTCTTACGCATACCGTCTAGGTTGCATCTATTGATCGTATTATGTGGAGAATGGAACCAAGGGACTCACCAAAGAAACAGGCGAAATGCCAACCTTACGCAGGTTGAGAAAGAACTTCAATTTATTGAATATGTAAGTTATTAAATAAACAATCCAATGTGCTGCTTATATCGGTAGTGTAAACAATCATCATATTGCGCATGCAAAAATTTCTAAAAAACGCACCACCATTGAGATACGGCTCCCTAAACACTCTCACACCCAAAACCTAACCTATCAGGTAGCTCGGCCGTTTTTTGTTTTCTTTTCCTTTTCAGTCCCAGTGATAACGCTACGCAATCGTATGGTTTGAACCGACAGCTCCAACACAAACCAAAAAAAAACTACCACGACACATGATGACGACAACCGTGCAATGCACGGTCATTCACCCCGAACCGTTGTGCTGCCTTTCAAAGTCTTCACTGCAATGGTATTTTTTGTTTTTTTTTCTGTGGATTATCTGTTTCCCTCTCCTTACAGTACAGTTTATTATTTGCGTTTTGTTTTGCACTATGATAATGGTGGTGGAAGATTTCGGCCGGTCTCTGGTGGCATGTGCTTACTCTTTGCTCCACACCACACCGGGACCGGGATCAAATTTGATCAATGCATAATGCCACTACAGGCGCATAGGTCGTCCGAAACGTTTGGAGGTACGCCAAGGTGTACCGAATGTTTCAAGGTTACCACCCCATAATAGCAGGAGGTGTACGGATGGGAATCGGGCAAATTCATCGTTCCACACTCCGTTTCGCGCCAAACGCCCCATCGTTCCTTGCGATCACCAAGCTTTAACAAGCATTTGCTGCAAACTGCAAGAAGATTGTAGTCTTCAACTCTTTCTCTCTCGCTCGGTTTGTCTCTCTCCTAAACCGCTTTATTGCCTTCATTCTTGGCTAACTTCTAAGACTTCTTAGAAGTTGTTTGAATAGGTGAACCGACCGAACCGCTTCCATGTGTGAGTGTGCCAATGCTCTTTACTGGAGGTTCCTCTCCGCGTTTTAAAATATTTGGACGGTTGAAATTCTAAACGAGCAGCGCAAGAGATTGCTTAGAACTTCTCACCACAATGTTGTTTTTTTTGTTTGTTTGACTTCGTTCGTGTTTTACGTTTCATACTCCTACAGCTTCGGGAGAATAAAGCGCTTAGACCTAGACAAACGCACCGATAGATCCGGTCCGGCCTGCTGAGTGCCTCAATTTATGACTGCCAGTGTGTGTGTGCGTGCACATGTTCGTTAGCGATCTTTCTCTGTGTTTTTGGCGATCGTACTCATAGTGCTTCTTCTTCACCTTACGCTCTTCGCTTCTAATGCTAAGTCCATGCACATAGGGCGAATCGTGATGGGGTATTGCTGGCGTTGGCGAGAGCACTCTAGAACTCCAAGCAACAAAACTATCCACTTCTACTACCATCCATCCACCCATCCATCCATCCTATCCATTCAGCCAACCACTGCAGGAGGTAGCATTCTCTCAGCTCGACAGTTTGAATCTGGCTGGCTTTTAATGGTCATTTCAAGGACTTTATGCAACCGACCAATGACCGCGCTGACGTCGTACGCATGAGGGCGTCATCGTGTGCCCGGAACGCCAAAACGATTTCCCGTGCACACTCAGCGATGGAGTAGCAGAACAAATGACCTTAAAGTGCGTGCTACCGATAAGGGCTACTGCTAAGTATTCAAGGGACTTTAGTACCGCCCAGAGACCTTGCCTCAATGAACAGCGAGAACGACCAGCAACAACAAAAAAGAGCCCCTCATTTCACTGCGCCCCGAGTCCCCGAGTGCGAACAAGATCAAATCGTACCGATAATCACTCGCACAAGGGAAACGCAATGAACATTTCACAAAATGAAACCAGGCGCCATTTTTTGCTTTTTCGTTTGTCCTGAAAACCCCGGTACAAAATTTACGCTTCAAAAGTACCACATCGCACGAATTACGCAAATGTCCGGCCAGAACCACATGAAGGCGATTTCCAGTGGCCTATGAGGGTGTTTTTTGCTGCTACTGCTGCTGCTGCTGCTGCTACTGCTGTTGTCACACCCCACTTTCCGGCTTTTCCATACCACCTTTTTGTGTTCCAGCGGCCATCGAAATGAATAATCGCAATCGTAAACGCAATCGGTGCGGTTTTAGCTTTCTTTTGGCCCATGGCATTCCTTTTGCTACCAGCGCTTTAGCAGGAGGTGTACGGATGGGAATCGGGCAAATTCATCGTTCCACACTCCGTTTCGCGCCAAACGCCCCATCGTTCCTTGCGATCACCAAGCTTTAACAAGCATTTGCTGCAAACTGCAAGAAGATTGTAGTCTTCAACTCTTTCTCTCTCGCTCGGTTTGTCTCTCTCCTAAACCGCTTTATTGCCTTCATTCTTGGCTAACTTCTAAGACTTCTTAGAAGTTGTTTGAATAGGTGAACCGACCGAACCGCTTCCATGTGTGAGTGTGCCAATGCTCTTTACTGGAGGTTCCTCTCCGCGTTTTAAAATATTTGGACGGTTGAAATTCTAAACGAGCAGCGCAAGAGATTGCTTAGAACTTCTCACCACAATGTTGTTTTTTTTGTTTGTTTGACTTCGTTCGTGTTTTACGTTTCATACTCCTACAGCTTCGGGAGAATAAAGCGCTTAGACCTAGACAAACGCACCGATAGATCCGGTCCGGCCTGCTGAGTGCCTCAATTTATGACTGCCAGTGTGTGTGTGCGTGCACATGTTCGTTAGCGATCTTTCTCTGTGTTTTTGGCGATCGTACTCATAGTGCTTCTTCTTCACCTTACGCTCTTCGCTTCTAATGCTAAGTCCATGCACATAGGGCGAATCGTGATGGGGTATTGCTGGCGTTGGCGAGAGCACTCTAGAACTCCAAGCAACAAAACTATCCACTTCTACTACCATCCATCCACCCATCCATCCATCCTATCCATTCAGCCAACCACTGCAGGAGGTAGCATTCTCTCAGCTCGACAGTTTGAATCTGGCTGGCTTTTAATGGTCATTTCAAGGACTTTATGCAACCGACCAATGACCGCGCTGACGTCGTACGCATGAGGGCGTCATCGTGTGCCCGGAACGCCAAAACGATTTCCCGTGCACACTCAGCGATGGAGTAGCAGAACAAATGACCTTAAAGTGCGTGCTACCGATAAGGGCTACTGCTAAGTATTCAAGGGACTTTAGTACCGCCCAGAGACCTTGCCTCAATGAACAGCGAGAACGACCAGCAACAACAAAAAATAGCACCTCATTTCACTGCGCCCCGAGTACCCGAGTGCGAACAAGATCAAATCGTACCGATAATCACTCGCACAAGGGAAACGCAATGAACATTTCACAAAATGAAACCAGGCGCCATTTTTTGCTTTTTCATTTGTCCTGAAAACCCCCGGTACAAAATTTACGCTTCAAAAGTACCACATCGCACGAATTACGCAAATGTCCGTCCAGAACCACATGAAGGCGATTTCCAGTGGCCTAAGAGGGTGTTTTTTTTTTGCTGCTACTGCTGCTGCTGCTGCTACTACTGCTGTTGTCACACCCCACTTTCCGGCTTTTCCATACCACCTTTTTGTGTTCCAGCGGCCATCGAAATGAATAATCGCAATCGTAAACGCAATCGGTGCGGTTTTAGCTTTCTTTTGGCCCATGGCATTCCTTTTGCTACCAGCGCTTGTGCGCTCGCTGGTGCGAATTTTGCGTGCAGCCCATTTGCACCCAGCAGCTGAGTGGCGATAAGAACTATTTTTTGCTTCTGCTTTTGGTGCTTTCGGCAACAGCTACAAAGACTCCGGCCGCCTTCGGGCTACGGCCACATAAATCACTGTCGTCAATTGGTTGGGCAGCGATCCATGCGATCGGGTGAAATGAAAATGAAATTTATTCACTACCTCTCTGGGGGCTCTCTTTGTACGGATGGGTAGTGGTTGTAAATTATGAAACGTTTGGTAAAGCAGCTTAAAAATGATTTTCTAATATTTAAGTATAGCCTCATTTTAAAGAAACTACTTCTGAAAGTTTAACATACAAATAAAACTGCATTTTGGCAGTGATGACGAAAGCTCATCAAAAGCACAAACACATCCATTAATCATCAATAATTACCGAGAAAGCAATCATCAACTTCCTACGATCACAACCATTAGAAGCTTCAAAAAGTCCGAAACCCCATTCCTCCACATTCACCGACCGTCCCCGAATTCATTTGCTTATTATTCCCTAATTCATTTGCATTATATTACGCAACACAACCGTCACATCGGGCTCGATCTAGAAACACATTCAACAATGTTCTTGTTTCGCTTCGTACCTCCGAAAAAGGGGCAACATATTATAAAGCCCCTTCCACTGTTGCATGGTTCGAAGGCTGTACACGGTGCGTTTCTAAACCGGGGTGGAAAAAGGACCTCCAGCATACCGAAAGCCAACCGTCGGCCACACTCGGCCGCTACCAGGCAGCAGCAGCAGTAGCAGCAGCAGCAGCCGCAACACGGTATGAGGCCACCCACTCATTATGCGTATGCGGCCAGTGTCGGTGGCGCAGTGTAACGACCGTGTGTTCCCGATGCGTGCACCAAACCGTCGGTCCGGTGAACGAAATTGGGCTATAAATTATTTTGGCCGGTATAGGACGAAAAAGAAAAACGAACCGAATCAGGGAATAACAACACTCAGTAAAGGGAGGAAAAATGCGAATATAAAGCATAGCACGGCTGAAAGAGGGCTAGAGGCAGCGGTGGAAGAGGGAAGAGAAAAAATACTAACTAACCCATTATCATGATTTGGACCCCCGCGGGAAGGTGGAACGTTCATGTGCATGTGCGATATGGGTTGAAAAGTGTCTGGAACAACGTGCATTTTGTTAATTCGCAAAGCTTAGACCTTGTCGATGAAAAGCAGTTTAAAACAATTGTAATGATATTAGATTTACCAGTATGTTTAGAGATTTAGCTTTAGAGAGAAAAGTATAAAATTATTTGTAACCTTATAGTTGTGATTAAACTTTCAAACGGTTCTCAACTCTTTTTGGGTTGCACGTATGCGATCAATCTGCGAGCACAGTGAAACCGTAAATCGATGAACGCCATTCTATTGGCTTATAATCTGACCAGCGAAACTACTAAGAAAACGAAAATATTTTGTAAATGTTAGTAGTTCAGAAATACAATACCGATACAGTGATTGACAAAATAATAAGGCGTAAAGATGAGGTTCTAATCCTACGAAATTTTTCGATCGAGCGAACGAACATTTACATTTATTATCATACAGTCAAATAATAAATTCACGTTTATTACATATTATTTTAACAACACACTAGAAAGTGGCTACACATTGAGCGTAAAACTAAACTAAGCCGTTACGTGCACACATCTTCTCTTACAATAATTGTAGAATTTTACATATTTTATTAGAGGCTTATTTGAGACGAAATTTGTAGTAGTAGTAATGCCCTACGTCTGAATTTCCTTCCAGAAGTATAAAAGAGATTTTAAGGATTTACAATTCGTCAATTCAACCACTCTAGATATTATGTATCGATAAACACTGTGCCATCATTCTTATACGTTTTGAGCGGTTCTAGTAAAAATGAAAGACACCTAGTATGATGAGTAAGACACAGAAAGACACGGGACCATGGAAGATTGCACGATGCTCGATAATTGTGAAATCAGTAGAACTTTAAAATCTTTAAAAACATGTAACATAAAGTCTAACAATATATAAAAAAAAGAAATAAGAAAATAGAATCTGATTCAGTTTGTGATCCATTGTGATACCAGCATAGCCTAAATACAGGAGACTCTAAAATATGATCAATCATCAAATGGACAATTGTATTGTTTGTTGCAATTTCTCCTTACACATTCAAGCATTTACATGTGCTTGTTTTGTTATCATAAAAGTTTTTTTTATGTCATAAAGTTCTTGACTTTCATTGTTTGTTTTGTTTGTGCACAATTATTTCATAATTTCTAAATGAGCAAATTGTGATGGAAAACGACGATGTAATTGAATTTTCTTTAATATTTTAGAAAATTTTTACTTCACATAAATATCGAAAACAGTAGTTGCAAAATGGATATTTGTGGACTTTTTTGTTTTTTGCTTTCCTGTATGTTGTTAATTAATAATGAATTCTGATTCTCATCGCGACTCATGCTTATATTGATACTTCTCAACGCGACAAGCGTAGAAAAAAACATTTGAATAATTATTTACGGTTCATGTGTTTCTTTTCTGATATTGCTGACAGCCTGGCCGTTTAACATAAACCTCAAAATACAGAGTCCTGTTTCCATCAAGAGTCTTAATCGTGGGAGGACATCATATCCAAACTGTAGGTTGCATCCTTATGCAAAAAGTAATGGTTGGTTTAAATTTGTTTTAAATTTTAACTAATTTCAATCCCTCAGGTCTAGTTTTCCCGAATTGGTAGTTCCTAAGAAAAAGCAAACAAATAATTCGTTTAAAGAAAATTATTACATATTAAGTCAGCGATTTTATACATCATCTCAAGCAGCATCGGCATTAGTTTTCTATCTTTCTGTGTCAACCAAAGGATGAAATAGTGTTGTTAGTTACTGTTAAATTATTACTAATTATATTTAAAGCAGATAATTTATGTCTGTAAAACACTTGGATGAAAAAACTCCATCTGTAAAAGTGAAAGTAAGTAAAACTTTTCATTATTACACTTCTCAATCCATATGTACTTGCACTTCCAAATTTCAAAGCTTCATCCTTCTTTCGCACCAACTTGCCACCGGTTCCGATTAATTGCAGAACCAAACCGGTACGAATCGTTAGGCGTATCAGCAAACCCACCAACGGCCACACGATGTACCTCACATCACGAACCAAACTTCAACATTGCGTTCCATCATCATCGTTTTCGAAAAATTTTCACCTCACGCTTCGCACACCCATCGGCCGACCATCTCATGCCCGGTGCCTTCTTGAATTGCAAATTGTAGAATAAATATTAGCTTTACTATTCTCGGAAGTTATCCGCCCAGTGGGTCATAGTTTCGATGTATTTTCTGTGCCATATTTTTACGTGCGTTTATGCTTTTCATCCTTTCCACTTGCCACCTCTTTTTTTCCCCCGCATAACCCGCGCACCTGACGAAGCCGTGAAATTTGCGTTCCCGGTACACCACGGCACCGTACAGTTGGAAATGCTTTTTTTCCGTGCCGAAAATGAACGAAACAAACGATATAAAAACCTCAAACTCAAGCTTCAAATGCCTAAAATATGTTCTCTCCCTCCCAACGGATCTGAAAGGTATGGCCAATTCAGTAACATGCACCATGTAATTATATTTTCCTCACCCCGATCGATCATAGTGGTTTCGTTTTTTGTTGTTTTTGGTTTTAGTTTGTGGGGGAAGTTGTTGCTATTTTTTACTGTTTCAAGGTGCGTTAGGACGACGTTCCGTGACCACAGAATATCCTTTGACTCGTTGCTTCCCAAAACAAACAATACCGAAATTGAGAAACCTTATTGGTCCCGCCTGGTTCTTTGCCGTATATGTTTCCTTTTTGGATAGTGAAATTATACTAAGAATAGCTTTATTATCGAATTGTGTGAAGCTACAGTCCCGATAGTTGAATCACATCACTTAAAATGCATAAAACTTTCCCCCTGATTAAAATTCCAGCAACAGTCATCATAAAACATACACCGACCACCACCAGTGCAATGCGTGAACATTGCCAGAACATCCTTTTCCATCACAAAAATCTCTTCCCGTGCTAACTTTACGAACGTATCCGAATAACGAACGGTAGAATAAATTAGCATCCAGCCTAACACGATTCCATGCCGCTAGGTGTATTTTTGGTGCCACTGGCACGATAGCGAAGCCCACGGGGCCCGAAAAATACACACACAAACATTTTTGCCACCAAGCGTTCGTAGCTAGCTACGAAATGCAAATGGCCACATCCGGTCACAGGACGTAGCGTACCGCCCCCTACCCGTTAGAATTCGAACATGGGCCAGCTCTCTACTCTCGCGCTCGCACGCACCGGAAATCAACCGACCGCTCGCCAACCGGCCACAAGGATCTACCCTTTGCGCTTCAACTTCCTTTTTTGCGTGGTACTTTCACCATTGCCTAGCATTTCTTTTTGTGTTATTTGCGACGACGGGAACAACCTCGTCCTTCTTTCGATCCAACACATGAACGATCTCGCCGCTTGCAGGTATTATTAAATCTTATATCCTTTAATTATGCTTCGTGCCGTGGTACGCTATGGCGCCTGGTGCCTTTGCGTGATTCGCTCGCCAAACGCATACGCATACCGAGTACCGTGCGGTACTGCGTGCAAATGCGTGTACCCCAAAGTTGCTACATCCGGTCCCGGGAGATGGAACTGGAGGGGCGATGGGAGAGAGTTGATGAGATGCGGAAGGTGGATTATTGCAAGATTTAGTCGGGGTCATATTTTTCGCCTTCATTTCACGGACGGTTAAACACTGACCGCTGCAAAGTACAGTCGAAACGAAAAAAAAGCATCATAGACCTGCCGAAATTATGAAGTAAAATATGATCGGTGTGGCTTGCTTCCGAAGGCCCGTAGGTCTGAAGCTGGTGGGCACTGCTATATAAAGCAGTAATTTATCGAGCTCTGTAATATTTTGCGAACAATATCACCCACCGGAGAGAATGGATGAATCACACCTCCTAATATTTGTATGCAATTTAGAAATTGTTAGCGAGCCCTGGATTAATGCTTGCCCATTTGCATGTCTACGCTATCTGCTTAGAATTCAATGATCATTTGTTATTAAATTGGTGGTTGGAAGGGATTTCACCCCTTGCTAAACATCAAGCCCCGAACCTGCGTTAGCACCTCCTGTTCTGGCGGTTGTTAATGAGGCGCAATAATTTATCCTTTAATGTATGTCCTAGCAGTTCGCGGTTTTCGTTGTTGTGTTGTTAGCGACATGGTTACATGGTTCGTGTTACTAACGCTGGACATGCAAGAATTTTTGGTACAAGCCCCGAATGGTCTATAAATTGTTGGAAAGTGTAACAGTTGAATGGCATTTGTGGTGTAACAATCGTTTGGGATTAGATTGAATACGTTAGTAATAATAAGAATCTTAAATTTACCATAATGCAATTTATTTTTTTAATAAATATCTGGTCATAACATTACATATTTGAGCACTTTACACAACAAAGAGATGACAAATTTGTTACCTGTACCACATTTCTGTTGATATCAATAATTCAACGTCACCAGTGCAATTTACTCTACACGAGCGAACAACTCCAAAAACCATTTCCCTAAAGGCACCATTTGCAATAAATTGCTCCATCCTTCCATTGACCCGGGACATATTGACCAAATGCTGCACTATTTACGAGCACTAAGCAATCTTTCCGCAACCAGCATGCATTCGATATTCAACTTTTAATGCTTAAAACATAAAATCTACCTAAATAGAGCAAGAAAAACCCTTGAAAAGAAAAACAAATCATACACATCGAACGCATTTCAATGATTCATTGCTAGACCCTTGCGCCTAGCCGAAAGGGACTTGCAGTGTTCGGTTATTAGTACCATTATCATCCTTCGAACCGTAATGGTTTATGCTATCCCGGATGGTTACTTCCCGTTTTCTAGCTATTTTCAACTTCCACATCCATACTGGACGACAAAGAGCAGTTCAATAGGCCTAATAGCGGACATTCAACGTTCAAATGGTCAGGCGCTCGATACGAGTTTTGAAGTCCCATGATGTGGAACAATATGGCTTCAGTTCTTTTTGCCGTAACGTTTTTCATACGGCAGTGGATTAGTAATTTGAATGGAAACCAATAAAAATCTTACATCGTTTTCTCGAAACCAGTTTTGAAATCCTGTAAACAAATCATGGATTTCCTTATTTCCTATCGTTTATTTAAGGCTTTTCATACATGTTTTTGTCGAGCTCATCGTTATGTGGAGTTATTTCCAATGTTTGCCAAGTGTAGTTTAATTTAAGAGTTTATATATTTCAAATTTAAACTATATTTCCTGATTCCGCTGTTTCACAAAAATACACAAACACAACTTAATCATCGTCGTCTATACTCCATGCATTTAATGCAATAAAAATGGCTGCCTCGCGACATCGGTTCTTTTCATCACACTTATGCTACAGTTCCGCTGTATACAGTGTATTACTTCAAGGTCTTCTAGAATCAGTGATACAAATAAATATTTGAATACGGCTCGAACCACAGGCCCCAACATGTAACATGAGGCCTTCGTCAAACGCCACCGAAACATTGCTCCATTGCTCCAAGCACGGGCAGATAACGCTTTATGCTAGCGCTTTAGGGTGGCAGCATATTTCAGTCGCCCGGTTCTTCTAAACATCCATCGGCTCTAAATGCTTTGCCGGTCGCGAGTTCTTATCTTATCAACTGCAATTCGCGTTCATCGCTTCACCATACTGATGGACGTCAACTTTGCACGCACTTCCGCATTCTGTCCGAAGCGCGGCACACGGTGTGCCCTTCTGCTTCTCTGTTGGCCATCTCTTTTCCGCCTGCATACTTTAGCCCTTAAGGGTGGTTCTCAGGCTACGCTCGTCGGTGTGCCGGTCATGTGGAAAGGAGTAGCAACTAGCAGCTAAGTTACATCGGTATCAGGCATGACCTTGGCAGCCGACACAAGTTTTTGGAAGTTTTACAAGAGGTTGGTTTTTCTGTTCATTTTATTTATTAGTTTTTCGGCTGTGTAACTGCAAGCCGTACGACGACACTAGTAGCTTTACAATTGAGTTGAACTCACCGTAGCACAACTGCGCTTTTTCTAACCTCAAACTCCACGTGGATGTTTCGGACTGGTCAGTGTAACTTCATCTGACGTTCGCGATCACGTAACGCCTTGTAACGTAACGCAAGCATCCATTTTACAGCACGCTTGACCGTGGATCAATGTCAGCTAGCTTAAAATATGCAGCGAAATAAAAGGGTTTTCAATTCGAAGCTTACGCACCAGTTCCGTGTTTTTGTCCGTCTTTCGAATCATTCCTACAGCACCGAAACGCGCCCGTATGCACCGTTTGTGGCAAACAATCCGATAAATTAAGCCCTTCCAAAAGGGGAGGGAGTTAACCGAACGCTGTAATACCTACACAAACTCGTTCGCGACTCACGGGCCCTTCAACCGAATGCCTTGACATTACAAAAAAACTAAAACCCCACAACTGGTGCGAATGAAACGCGGCAGCCTTTTTGGTGGGGATGTTGTTTTATTTTTTTTCTTTTTGTATATCACGTAACTAAACCCCAGTGCAATCGTATTGAAAGCCACTCCAACGATGGAGGTCCCACTGCGTCATCAAACGCATCGGTGCGTACGTGGACGCACAACAGTTTGTCTATTTCAACAATACGCACCCGAAACTAGTTTCGTGCGTGTGACATTGGAAGCAGTTTTGAATGTCGCATGGCGGCGGTTGGTGCTAAAACAAATGGATGCAAGTCTACGCCAGCTGAACAGACAGTGCCACCCTAGCATAGGCCCTGCCGTTTTCAGGGCTGGGGTTAATGTTTGTCTAGTTGGGGTGTACAGTGATGAGAGGTTTTTTAATGCAAAGATTTTATATCCAGTTCCCAGAAATGTGAGGTCTATTTGCTTTATTTTTGGTAGTCTTCTCATTAGATTTGGTTTTTTAATGATAGCTTACTATAGTGCTATTTTGCTACTTTAACTGCAACATTTACGAACACAAAAACTCTAAACATAACCTATACGATGTACAATGCCTAAACTGGTTTCCAGAACTACAACTACCGAGAGTTTCTGTCCATAAATCATTGGATGATTTTCAATTCCTTCTCTTCATATTCACGAGGTAAAACCCCCATCGAAGATCACAAAATGAAAACGAAATTATCGATAAAATTTTTTAAAAGCAAAAGTTGCCGAAAACCCACCAAAATGAAATGCGATAGCGCTTTGCGATCTAGTCAAAGCAACTCCTTATTCTACGATAGGCATAGCTAGAAGCAACAGCAACAGAACACCTATCCTGCGTTTTGCGCATCGCAACTGACCTTGAAATGCTTCGCTATGCCACAGCATAGATACTGAAGACCCGTGCATTGCTAGGGTCTTCCGGGGAATGGTCTATCACACGGGACGGTAGACGGTGCCCGATCACCACACCGCACAGCTAACCAAACGAACGAACGAAACTGATAGTTTTCGTACGGTGGTGCAGTTTTCCATCCAAGCTAGTTCAAGGTGATTTATTTTCGGCTCACAAAATAACACCCATCCCGTAGAATTATTGTCGTGTTTTTTTGTTTGCGTTTTTCTTGGCGAGTCAAACAGGGATGAAATGCTATTAACTTTTCAAGAGGAACCATGTGGAGGGTCTTCCGTTGGTGCTGTTGTGCAACGTTTCTAAGATATTAGATATTATTTTTTTTTACTGACGCCGTCCGATCACCCTTTTGCTACCAGAGCACCACAACGCGTTTCTAGCATAACAACATAAAGGAGAGCCAAGCATTAGCGAAAGAAATACACAACGCTTAACTTCTTGCCCGAATGCGCCATCTCGTCGTCATTGGCCTAGAGCGCATTATATACATAGGTCGTTATGTGTTTGCATCATCGGGCCAGCTTGCAAGCCACGAAACAGCAAACACCGGCCCAAAGAAGCATGAATCGTGTTGCCTTTGCAATCGACAAATTCGCATAGAAAAACACACACACACACACACACACACACACACACCGACCAGTGGGCCTTACTAAGTAAACGAATAAAAACATAACAAAAACAACACACACAGGGAAGCACACAAACGCACCAAAATTGCCCAGTGCAATGAAACCGACTATGTTGATGACCCAGTTCAAGGATTTTGCCGCACAGCCATGAATATGTATGCTATCGCCGCAGCTTCTAATGCTGTTGCTAGAGTCATTTCGTCGAGGCTTGTGTAGGATATGTTGATGCTCCAGCGAACCTCCCATTTTCTGTCATACTGGTTAGGTGCACCATTTTTATTTTTTTGGGAGGGAATGGTTTATGTGTTTGCATCATCGGGCCAGCTTGCAAGCCACGAAACAGCAAACACCGGCCCAAAGAAGCATGAATCGTGTTGCCTTTGCAATCGACAAATTCGCATAGAAAAAAAAACACACACACACACACACACCGACCAATGGGCCTTACTAAGTAAACGAATAAAAACATAACAAAAACAACACACACAGGGAAGCACACAAACGCACCAAAATTGCCCAGTGCAATGAAACCGACTATGTTGATGACCCAGTTCAAGGATTTTGCCGCACAGCCATGAATATGTATGCTATCGCCGCAGCTTCTAATGCTGTTGCTAGAGTCATTTCGTCGAGGCTTGTGTAGGATATGTTGATGCTCCAGCGAACCTCCCATTTTCTGTCATACTGGTTAGGTGCACCATTTTTATTTTTTTGGGAGGGAATGGTATGTTGATGAAAAAGCGCGTGATATGGAAAACAATAATAGTTTTATGTGTGGAGTAGGTTTTATTATTGCAATTAAATAAATACAGAGCAAAAACATTTAAAAAAACTTAATTGTAGTCAGTAATGTTTGCTATGGTAGCTGATTAAGAGCAATTACTTTACATAAATAGGAAATAAAAAATTTTGCACAGTATTGTAGTTGCACACCTTTTTACATCAATATTAATTTTTTAAAAGTGACCAATTCGTAAAATATTATAGAAGACCCAGTCAAACATTTATTTGAACTACAAAGCTTATTATTGTTCATAATACTTATTCCCTCTTGCTGTCCCCCGTCACCTCTTTAGTTTTTAAGTACATTTTTTAGATTTTGTTAAGTTCACGAGGCAGGCAATTTTATTAATAAATAAATAAATAAATAAATAAATTGTTTACCTTGAAAATAGTTAATGTAATTTGTGTGACGAATTTCAAGTCACCGTTTGTCCCTCAGTTCTATGTTTAATTTTTTTAATACTAACAAAAACTGATAATTAGTGATATATGTAGTCCAACATTCTTATTTTTTAATAATCTTATCATTAACTGCTCCGACAGTTATTTCCTTTCTATTTGCTCCTTTCTCTCTACAAATCTTCCATGAGTGACTAAATCATTCGATAAGCATTTCCGCCCCAAGCATACCCAACTTAACGATCAGCGTACCTAAACCTCTAGCTCAACCTGAAATGTGCTGGTTTTCTTCTTTCCTTCAATAGATTAGGAAAGCAAAAGATGAAAATTTAAAGAAATCCTCTCGACTCGCCCATCTCATCGCCCATCAGCCCCCAAACACACCTCCAACATCCAACGATCATCAAATTCGCAACGAGCCCATGACCACGAAAATTTTTGGAAGGTCAAACATGTGCAGAAAACAGCAGTAGCTGCGAGCAGCCCAACGCGAACAGCTACGAAAAGTAGCAAGAAGCCATCCGAAACCAAAATACAACATCCCGCCAATCACGGGCGGTAGCACCAAACTTTTTCGCGAAGATTTTGCCAAACAAAACAACCTCACCGGGGAAAAGGGTGAGCGAAAGGGAGACGAAAAGGAAGGGGAAGGAGGGAAGGCAAGCTAAACCTACTCCAAAAACTATTCTACTGCAATCAATGCGCCATTCCGTCCACCACAACCGTGTGCTACCGATGCGCTCGAAGTTCCCACTTCTAACCACCGGCGTCTCCCATCTCCAGAAATCTAATCCTTCTAATAAACACTCACACACGCGCGAGAGTACGAGGGTACGGCAAGCATAAGTGTGTGTGTGTGTCTGTGTGTGCAAAAATGCTAGTGCAAAAAAGCGCACCACCCAGTGTATCCAGCACCCCAGCAGCAGTGTTAGCCCAGTTCCGGACACCGGTAAGAGCGAATAGCGAGAAAAACACAGCCAAGAAGCGCAAATTTTCAAAGTCAAAGGCACGGGGCACACTGATGATGATGATGATGGGACCGACTGCAGAATCGAAGTGAAGTTGCCATTTTTTGCAACGGCCTAGAGATACACTTCTACGCCAGAATCGTTTTCTAGGATAGTCATATCCGGCGGACAGCGACGCACACTCCAGGTCGGCTGTGCACGAGCGGGGAAGCGTTGGCGCGCACCTGAAGTGTGCGGCTTAAATGACGAAGCAGCTCGGACGGTGAAGACTTTAAGGAGATGGTTAAAGAGTAGGAAGAGACTTAATGCCGATCCACCGCAAAGCGCAGCGTGTACGGAGCGTTTCTGCACATAACGATGGGAATGTAGCGGGCCGGGGAAAGGGGGCGCTCGGTGTCCCGGATGTGCGGAATGCTGCTCCCCACAAACACACACATACACACACACATATTTCTAATGCCTAGACAAACAACTCCGCAAAATAGTCGAGAGTGAAAGAGAAAGAGAGAGATGCCCAGCGCAAAAAAAACGGCCTACGATCACCAAAATGGAACCACACGACGACGACTACGACGGCCACGACAGGAGAACCTACGGCACCGGTAGGTAGGCGTGCGAAGTGAATGGATAGTGCCGGAATCCGAAAATTATTAAATCATTCTAATGCTATGCTCACAGCGCGCCGGGTTTTCTTCCCTCCAGCGTCTTGGCCAATTCCAAAATTGCTTTTTCTTCGCTAGCGCGGATCTTAGACATCATTCGCTAGTTCTAGCCGAGGTTCGCTTGTTGCTTTTTTGAGGTTTTTTTTTGTTGTTGTTGTTGTTTTTGCTATCTTACCCTTCCCACCGAACCTGTTCCGAACCCGTTGCGGTTGCGTTGCGTTCTTTGCTGCGCTTTGTGTGCCATGCGTCGCGTACCTTGCGCTGTCCTCTTGCTGCTTGCTGCGAGTTGCGTGTTGCGTTTTCGGCTATTCGCACGCGGGCTGCTCATTTTGTCTAGTGTTGCCTTTTGTTTACTGCCACTTTGCTCGTTGCTTCTTTCGCTTTTCTTTCGCTCGGCTCAGCTCTTCCTCTTTGCTTTTGCTCATTTGTAGTGCTTTTGATGTGTTTTCTTCTTGGCTATTTTAATGTTTCTTGAGGTGCGTGCGTGTGTGTGTGTGTGTGTGTGTATGTTTGTTTCATGTTTTTATGTGTTTCGTTGCTTCATTTTTCACTTTTGCCTGCCCTCCGGCAAACCCCTGTACAAAGTGCCACCTGCAAATTTGTTCATTTGCCTATTCCCATGCTTCGTCTGCGGTGTCCTATTCTATCGTCCTACACCCGTGCCACTCCTTGCATTCCAATCCTTATCCAATTCTCCTCCATCGGAGCCGCTAATGCTGAAGATCAAATCGTTAGCGCAGCGAGACAACTGAAACGTTGCCAACAGAGTCTTCTTATGCGCGCGTTGAAATCTATTTCGTTTTTCCTTCACGTCTACAGTTCGCTAGTTCATCTATTTTACACCTTCTGCGCTGGGAAGTCGTTTGCGCGGGCCCAGGCGTCTCCCCAACGCTTGCGTCGCCGAGCGTCATTTGCAACGCTTGCAACTTCTTTTACCCTTCTTTCTTTGGAGCGATGTATTCGAAGCGTGTACCAGGGATGTGCTGCGATGCTGTGCCCGATAGTGGTTGTTAATTATGCCCCTACCTAGCACATGGCAAAGCACCCCCGAAGGGTTGTGCAGCGAACAGGATGATATAGGAATTTTATGTAAATTTTAGACCTTTTCAACTTCAAGATGTGTGTGCAAGACGTCATTAACTCGATGCTAGGCGAATGGAAGGTTCCAAAAAGAAAAGGCACCAGGAGATTTGTGTAGTTGCAATAAAAACGAGCAATTTATATGCTCTCCATTTGTTTTAGCGATACTTTGGGGGGATAGAAGCAGTTCGTTTCATGCAATAGCCAAAGGTTTGCATACATTAGTAGACAACGTTACACGGTATCATATTTCAAACGTTCTATCTACAATCTTCGTCAAGACTGAACTGATCTGAACTTTAAACCCGAACTCGAACAGGTTTACAAAAATCCACACATTCTGAGCTAGAAACTAAGCTTCCCGGTATGTAGTTTCCAACTCTCCGCTATACCACCCAAGCTTAGGATTTAAATATCATTCCTAAGGCTACGGAACAATGCGGCTAGATTTTTGCAGAAGTCATTGCACGGATTTTGCCCTCAGAGCGCGCTTTTATTCTACCGACAACAGCCATCCATCCACCCATCCATTCAACCATCTAGCGTCCTACTCATCGACCGGACATTCCGATTTTATGTCCCTGACTGG
The DNA here is from genome assembly GCA_002091835.1 of Anopheles maculatus. NCBI lineage: Eukaryota > Metazoa > Arthropoda > Insecta > Diptera > Culicidae > Anopheles > Anopheles maculatus. The sequence continues at coordinate 49,286 of KZ062160.1, read as the reverse complement.
CCGATGAGCCGATGCTGTTGTAAATCATTCTGGCGGGGTTTTCTGATTTTACGACAACGACGACGACCAATTTACGATCCAATCGAAGTGTGATTTTACGAAACACGAATGTAAGAACTAGAGAAACGTTAGTTGTTGTTGTTGTTGTTATTGTTTCGGATGGAGCGTAATACCGAATGAGCATAACTAGTTTCCGATTATCCGCTGCGATTGCCTAGCTAAGGCAAACCTCAAACATAAGCCGCCACCTCAGGCAAGGATGCAAATGTTGTTGTGGTGAAAGTGTTTTACGAGCCTCTGAGGAACCCACTCGATTCTGGTGCCAGGAGTAGTTTAGATTCCATTCTTTTAATTTTCATAAAATATTGGGGTTTTTTTTTGGGTCCATAGAAATGATTTATAGTTTATTCTAAAAGGTGTTTTCATCTTATTCGGAGAGCTCCCATTTTGATACATTGTATCCAAGATTAGTTTTCACATTATTGTCTCCTGCATTATATTCCAAACATTTCCTTAGAACATTCTTATTACCCCAACACGATTTGACAGCGGTTTTTGGGGATTTCATTTAAAGAATGACACACGTCATTTTAGCATTGCCATAACTTTAGCCATTATGTATCTCCGTCATCTCAGTCTGCTCCCAGAGCAATAGTTAGTCCTATCCTTCTTCATGTGCTTTAAATTATCATGCATAACTTGTGTTCACCTATTCTCCATCGCTGTCCTTAAGGTCTGTCCAGGCCATGAACTTGACTTTCAACGAAACGACAAATGGCCGTTGTATCGCCGAAATGTAATCAACTCTTACCACTCCAACCGGCTGGTTGCTTCTCTCTATTCCATCTCTTCTATCTTATGCCGCAAAGTTCTTCAACTCTTGAACGCTGTGCACCAGGAACTTTGCTCGCTTTGCTCTACGTATTCGCCATGGTCTACACATACGCCGAGCTGCCCGACAATAAGGAATAGAGCAACATCATCGTCATCTCGCAGCCTCATTGCTTGGAAAAAGCGCATAAAAGCGAACCACAGAATAGCACAGCTCGTTAGCCGAAACCTACGAATAGCCAAGAATGCGGTTGCTGTTGCTGCTGTGGCTGCACAACTTTCCGTCCCTACCCATCCGTCCAGGAATGACCGCGGTCAGTGTAAGTTTCCACCAGCATGCGAAATCGTACGAGCTGTGCACCTTTCCGAAACCTTTACCCATGTACGATCGTGCGCCCCATGTGCGTTGTTGACGATCCTGTGCCCGCTGCTGCCAATACAAGATCAGTCCCATAAGATCTCGAATGGGCGAACGAGTGTGAACGACCTCTCGATGGGTGGATAAACTTCAGCCCGCGTGCCGGTGCCTTTTGCGGTACGGTTGCCCGAAGTCGAAGTTCGCAACCAAAAATTGCGCAACCCACCGCCTCGGGGGCACATACACACATTCAGCAAAAAAGTGGCCGTCCATCAAATGTTTCGCTTCTTCGTCACTGACACGAGCGGCAACAGCAGCAGCAGCAGCAAGAGTAGCAGCATCAACAGCACGGTGCAGATTCTAAGCGTTACGTCCCGTCACGTCACAGCCGCACATGCGACTGTCGATAGATCTCGTAACTGGCAACCTGTAGGTTGGGGCCTAGGGTCTTCTCGTCGCACAATTCTTGTTATTCAAGCGTCATTCTTTTGGCAGCTTTTGCTTCATCAACCATCAGTCATGCCATTTCTGTACACGACGGTTTAGAACCTGGAGAGTACGAACGTTTGCAAAAATTGTAGCATTGCTAAGCTGGTGGTTATTTTAAGTTTATAATCATTATTCGATTGTTCCTTGGTTAACTAAAAACTAAAAATTAATTTTAAACAGTGCTAAACATAAGCAAAAGTTAAAAACGAAACTATTTTTGCTTCACACATTGATTTTGACACTAAATGCATCTCCCAAACTAATCTTCACTTCATTTAAGAATACATTTTAACGTTAGTAAATGTATCAAACTCTCTTATGAATGTATGAAAATCTCGTCCACCGAAATAATGAATGAGTCAATTATATTATCACCAAGACATTTACCAAAGACGTGACATATTTGCATATTTTTAAGACCTCATTTTTCTTATGAACGTACCCATCTGGCTAGTCCCGATGCCACTCATCACCATTCAATAATACCATTTGAATAATTTGCATTGTGATCAGCCTGTTGCTTGTGTGCTATTACCGTTATATGCAAACAATTCTCGGAGAAAGGTGCAGCATAGGTGTGTCTCGAAGCTTTGCAATGATGGCACATGATTCTGCCAGTATTGAACAATTTCTGAATCTCAATACGTGAAAGTCCATGAAGCATAAAACCAATGTTTTAGAACTATAAAAATGTTCAAATACAATAGATGGTATTGCGTACAGAAAGCATCTGGTGGAGGTTGTTCGTTTAAAGCTCCTGTATGTTTGTTTTTCAGTAAAAGTCATTCACACTCTTCAGCAACATATTGCAAGAAGAGGTTGTTTTCACTTGAATCATGCTATCCGTCCACAACATTTTGTCACTGTATTTTGCTATCAAAAAAAAAAATTTCTTATTGTACACCACACATCCAAATACTCGCACACACAAAAAAAAAAAACACCACGCACCGTTTTCTGTGATTGACATTTTTAATTTCCTGTGCATGCCACCACTGGCTGAGATGCCACCGTTTGCCCGTTTGCAAAGCATCGTCATTTGTCGCACGTTTAGGGGAGGGCACCCCATTTGCTCCTGTTTGAGCAACAATTTTTGCTATGCTTTTTGATGTCTCATACTCTGCGTAATGCCATTTTGCAGCGCAGTAGTGCTCTACCGAGGACCGTCCTTCTTCCTTCCGGAGGCGAAAAGGAAACAAATGCTTGGAAGAATCACGGAACGTGGCATGGTGCATTTGACTGGTTGCAGATCGTGCATTCAAATACTTGCAAACGGAACCTTTCGATTACTCTACCTATCCACCTTATCCACTCTCCTCAATTAAATGCTCTTTTTTATTGATACAAAAATTGCAGCCACTGTGGGCCGACTGCTGGTGCGGCCAAGCGTATTGGTAGCGAACATAACATGGGGAAAAAATCTTGCGATGGTAGTGCGATGTTTAGTGAAGCTTGGTCAGTTGTTTCAAACGATGATGCAGTATTGCAACATTGTTGAGGAGTAACATTTCACTATGGGATTATTTTTAAATTTAAGTTCAAAATTAACTATTTCAAGTAACTGCGTTCGTTGATTGTGACTTAAGAAATATTTTTGTTTCGATGTTGTGCAATTATTTACTTAACTAACACATAATTAGTTTTCATTTGCACTTTGCAATATTGTCCTTGGAACTAAACATTCGTAAAATAATGCTCACTGTGCAGCTGCCATTAGAATGTTTGATTGATTTCGTTATGAACGTTTGCCCTCGTTGCAGTTTTGACATCAAACTTTCAATTACGCACCGTCGCGTACACACGAAGCATGAAGCGTAAATTGCTGGACATGTATCAAGAATTCCATCAGCGTTGGACACGCCTCCACCTGTATAACATTGAACACAAAGAGTGTAAGGGAAATTGGATTTCATATGCACACGATGCGAAGTGATTTATAGCAAAAATGTCATTGCAACTAGAGAAACACTAATGGATAACGAATCTGTAACATAGCGTAGCGCTGGAGATGCGTTTCGCGATACTATATCATGTTTTAAGCTATAAGGTGTGACTGTTAAGCAAAAAAAAACATTGAATTTTAACATTGTTTGCAATGTAAACAAAACAAGGTTTTTTATATTCGATTTTTTTTTATTATTCAGTTTAATAACCATTTGAAAAGCGCTGATGTATGAGGAAACAATTCATTGAAAACTACTCTATTACATTCTAATAAAATTATGACAGGTCCATGTATTTCTTTATCATAAAGACATTTTGATACATGTTATCTACAACATTTGCCGGTTGTCTTTAATAAGTAAATAATAAAATCACAATTTATGGTAAATATGTAAAATAAAAATTAATTCATTTAAAAATCTAACAGATAAGTGGTCCCTCACATAACACGACTAGTATCGAATCCCAGTTATTAACTTTCTATCTGGTTTACTTACTTATTTACTTATCAGGCGCTACAACCGCTTCGCGGTCTTGGCCTGCTGCAACAATCCTCGATACCGCTCACGGTCTAGCGCCGTCGTCTGCCAATCCATTATCCCGGCCGTTCTGGCGGACGCATCAACGCCATCACTCCATCTCAGTTTGGGCCTACCACGCCTCCTCTGTCCATGTGGACGGCCTAAAAGGACTTTACGGGCTGGGTCGTCCGGTGCCATTCTCATGACATGACCAGCCCACCGGAGCCTGGCGAGCCTAATTCGCTGCGCGATGGTAAGATCACCGTACAGCTCATTGAGCTCGTCATTGTAGCGGCTCCTCCATTGTCCTTCCACACATACGGGGCCAAAAATCCTTCTGAGCATCTTCCTCTCGAACGCGGCTAAGAGGGTTTCGTCAGTTTTGGACAGAGTCCATGTCTCAGAGGCGTATGTGAGTACTGGGGCTATAAAGGTTTTGTACAGTCCCAGCTTCATCCGTCGCGACAGGTATTTTGAGAGAAGAAATTTACTCAGGCTGTAGCATGACCGGCTCTGTTAATGGGGTAGGATCCGAGACCCTGTAACGGGGTAACATAGGCTCTCCTACTCAACTCCAATTCCGTCAGGTCCCCGTCGTGCAGAGTGGTAACCTGCTTCGCCGTATATCCAAGCTTGGGTAAACGAGCCAGTCCCAACCCCTTGGGCGGATGGTGGAGCACGGCTGAACAGGAGGGGTGGGCAGACCGGGCAACCGGACCGTCTGAACGTCGGGTGGGCTACCAGACGAAAAACCAAACCACCCCCCAGCCCTCCAGAGGTACTGGGGGCATGAGCGCAGGGCCAGTCATCCTGTCTCAAGTACATTTTCAAGACTACAGAAAGCAGCTACAATTTTTCGAGACTCGGAACTACCGATTCTATCTGGTTTAGAGAGTGATAAAAACATTCAGGAATACAGAAGTGCATATTATTTTGTAGTTATATTACCAACTCAGAAATAAAACAAGAACAAGAATAAACCATATTTTTGTTGAATATTTATTTATTTATTTTTATTATATATCGTTATTAGTTTAATTTATTAAATTAAATTTATTTTAATAAAAGGTAGCTCTCGATTTTCCTGCAAATTGTTTAACAATTTCTATGAGTTACCAGGCTTCTCCATCGTCATGCACTTCACCGTACGCTTCGCATTCAGCGCTTTCTACATTGACCAAAGTCGTGCAACAAGGTCAATGACATTGAAACGATTCTTGACTTCGCCTTTCATTCCCACTCTAACACTCTCAAGCAACCTCACATGCACAAGCATGTCATCATCGTACATCCCGCAAGCACACATCAAGCATCTCCTCGAACTGCTGCACGCTAATGATCCCATCACATCCGATTTCACTTCCACTTCCATGGCTCCCCCGTTGCATCCTCACCAAATCACATTCTAAACCTAACCCTACAGCGCAACACCGAATAGATAAACAACAAGAAAAAAAGGCATGGTACACAACAACTACATAAAAAAAATCGCCAAACACGCGATCGCCGGACGTGTTGCTCGCGCGGGAACGCATCCAATGCAAAAATGCTGCGACCACTAAGACGAAGCAACTTGTGTGCGCAAACCAACCAAAAAAGACGCCCCAAAGCTGACAAGAAATAGAAGCAAGCATAAATAAACCTTAGAAGAAATTGCCTTCCCATCGCCGCGGGGTCGTTGAACCACGATGTGAACAGGCCTCCCTACACAACGCCATGGCCCTCCACCACCGTTGCACACGCGTCAGTGTGCTGAAGCAATGGTAGCAACAACAACAACAAAAAACAACCAAACCGCATACTGATAGGCTGCAAGCGTGTGTGCAATCGTGTGGTGCTGCAAGCTGCGCCCGTCAGTGCCCGTGTGCCAAACGCCGAACGGTGGAATAGAAAATTTAGAAACCGCCAAACTGAGCGAGACTGCGCGAGCGAGCACACACCATTGCAAACACAAATTATACGACGCGATGCAGGCGAATTCACCAAAAACGAACACATGCAGAAAGTAAATTGGGGAGGAAGCGCTGTGTTCTGTGGGGTTGGCCGTGTGCTTAGAAAGATGGTTGCAAAGATAGCGCTGGAAAAGAAAAAAAAACAGCGACGAGAACCACGAACCATCATCATACGGGAAGAATGTCGAAAGCCGAAAGTGCATACACCAGTTTAGTTTCGTTTTTGCTCTATGATGATCGTGAGTGCTAATGGTTCCGTTTTAGTGTGGGTTTGTTTTTTCGCCTTTTACATTGCGTTGTGGAAGGGGTTGATATCCGTCTTCTTCTACCCACGATTAGGAGCTCCAATTTCCTGACCAATGTTAGAATGTGCCAACGATCTCTAGAAGAATTATTAAAAGCAATGCTGAGTTTTGTGGACAACGGAACGATATAAATAAAAACTTTTTCAAAACAAAACCATGATTCAATTATTCATGAAGAGTTAATAAATGAATACTTATCACAAATAAAACCAAGTTTCTATGTTCAAAGTTCATGCCAATTCTGTACTTCGCTCAAGATGAAGTGGACAAGAAGTTAAAGTAGCTTTGGTAAGGCAGATTGTGTTGCAACGCTATGTTCATCCAACAAATGCAGATCGTCGATAGTACCAATAACACCAAAGTTCTTATGTCTGCAGATATCTCTTAGGCCTCATCTCACTACAGGATGGAAGGAAAGATTTGTCATTTTGTTTTGCTAACAGTTTTCTCAGCCTCATTTGAATAGTTCATCTCAGAAACTTTGTATTTCACAAAAACAAGCATGATGTTCATAGCAACATAACGTAACAAAATATTGAAATATATTCCAGAAGTATGATCTTACGTATGATCAAAATTTTAAGTCTTTTTGACTATGCATTCCTGAAACGTTAAGTTCTGATTCCTCGTTAAAAAGATCAAGATTAAAATAGTCCCACTCCCAATATAACTAATACCTAGCAACTAAGATCATGCTAATGATCAAGAAGAAAACCATCACAAATGATACGAAACAAATGATACGAGAACGTGATGCAGAATGGAGAATACGATCATTGCTTAGAAAGAAAACAAAACATTTCTTACCAGCGTACGCTCTCGTCAATGATGTAACACACTATGAATCGGCAAACGGACTGATCCACGGTGATCGTGAGCGAATGAAACGGTTTGGAAGGGTGGTGGTGGTGCCTCGTTCGACCGTACGATAGACCCGTGTGCCCAACTGCGTGGGGTTCAAACCAAACATCCACCCATCAAATACCGAAACGACAATGTATGTGCGAACGAGCGGTTCGAGGATTTGGCCAACCCAAAACTGCAAAAAGGAACCCCGTGCAACTGCACGTAAAGCGACGCCTACTAGCGAGCGTACCGTTGCGATCGTTGCTCATTTTGGAAATCTATCTCTCCCGCGTTATGGGTGCGTATACGTACATATGTATGCGTTTGTTGTTGCCTCCCAGCACTGTTGTCCACCTCTTCCTGCTCTCTGTTTGCAATTCATGCTGGCAGGGTAAAAGATTAGAAATGTTTACGCCCCGTGTGTGCGGGTGCGGACGATGCGAGAGCACACAGCAATCTCTTTTTCTAAGTAAGTGAAGGCGCAACAAAAAATCGCATACTCACCCCATCCCCGAGGGTCAATGACATGGGAAGCACTGCGAGATGGCATTTTTATTTTGGTCATATTGTTGCTCGTGAGGGATTTTTTGGTTGCGGTTCGTATTTTTGCATCTGCTTTGTGGGTTCATTCGGATCTGCAACGTGATTTCTAAGCATGCACGGACCAACTGAGCAAAGGAAAGCGTGATCGTTCGGTGTTCTGAATGTTGTATGCGGTTCTCTCTTTTGAACATAAAACCCTCAATTGTGACAATCTACTTTCCACATTGTTTTACAACAAATATGTTGTTTTATCGCATCGTACTCTTGGTTTGAGTGTTTACTTTCCATCTATAATCCGGATGGCTTACAGCGAGTTTGACAAAACGCTACTTATTAAACATTAAGGCTAACTATATCTTGCATCGATGAAACTTATAAACTGTGATAAGCATAAATTAGTGCCTAACATAAAGCCAACCATAGCTTCCTTTCCTAAGGCATTATTAAGTTCTGTAACATTATTTAATCACCTCAAGGCACAACACTGACAGCACCAGTTAGATGCGGTCGGCTAGCATCATTCGTATTTCAGCATTAGCTTGTTTTTTCTTCTACACGCTACGCAAGTGGACCAACGCATGGATAGCAGATGCAAACTGCCCAATGACTCGATCCGATGCGCGTTGGTCAACAGCCAACACAAACACAAGCACTTTAAAGACTGGTAAAATGTTGTAAGCATTTGTAGCTGCTTGAACGTAAAATCACATGTTCAAGAATGAAAAAAAACTTTGATCATTTGAAGAAACATGTGGTGAAACAAATACAATTTATTATATCTTATTAAAACTGTTTAAGCTATTACAAGTGATGCTCTTCTAACAAATAACTCTTTTTGCAGATATAATAGGCGCATTGAAAAAAATCTTTAAGTAAATGAAATTTTATTTAGTAGCAACTAAACCTGCAATATCGCCGTACATGCAGCGTATGCTGTACGGTGGCGCGTGGTAAAATGTTAATGGTGCCGTTAAAAATGCATTCACCATGCTTAGAGTAACGCTACCGGTGATTAACGTCTTAGCAGACCTGTTTTAATAATGAATGTTGCCAAACAATTTAAAACGATTTATGACTAGCGAGCCTGCTCCACCCAGTAATGCGCTTGATCCAGCCCCTGTTTGGTACATAGCTTCCATGCTGCCGGTGTTGCAGCTGCCGGTGTTATCACAGGCTGTTGCAAATTTGTTTACATGTACATAGCATACAGAATGAATGTTTTACTTACGCATTTACCGTGTGCGTAAAATTTGATGCTACAAAAAATAAATATAAATTTTACGTGCCGTAAAGCGTTTCATTAAAATCATTTACTTTAACAATCTGTAACGCAGCGTTGTGGTGTGTTTTAAGTATAAAAACAAAATATTATTTGTAGGTTAATTAATTTACTTTCATACTTATTTTTCACTATAACCGTTATAGACTTCTACAACAGGTCATGACATTCCAGTTACATGACACTCCAGTCACATGATGATTGAAATCAAACGAATTAAAATTTGATTTAATTATTTTTAAATAGTTTCATATCAAAACAAGGACAGATTTACTGCTCAAGGGTTCTTATTATCAATGCAGTATATTTTGTAAGATACTTTATCTTCGAAAAAAACCTCCTCGTCTCAGGAAACTAGAGTTTAAACTGGCTTCCAAAAAACCTATATTGATCTACTATGGATTCTGCTGAAACCTTCCTAGACACCTCGTATTCGGTCATAGTTATATACTAAAGGAATAAGTCGTGCTAGTCTACCTCTACTAGATCTCTTCTAAGAGGTCTAGAAATTGAAGATGCTTTATTGTACAAGGTTCTTCACCATAGGAGCTTATAGTATGAAGCCTTATACTCCAAAGGATAAACCAGCGGAGGCTCTAGACCCTTGGCCGAATGGAACAAGGGGGTAAGGACTCGATCAAATTTGCTGATCGTGCAGGGAGGAAGAGAGGGCAGAGTTCTTTACGACGCCATTTTTGGAGAGGCCCCTTAAATAAGGCTCATCTTGGAAGAAACGTTCTCGTCAAAGGTCAAACGAATATGCCTTGTTATACATGGTTGCCAAATAGTTGTAAGAACCACGAATCATTTCTGTCATAGGCCTCCTAAAGTCTATATCTGCCTTTGGACTTCTAATTATTTATTTCATCGATATAAAAATAATAGTTAGCAAAGCATTCATACGATATTCGCATACATACTTCTTAAAGTTACCCGTTCATTTACCACTAAACATCCCATTAATTTTTTTCTTCAAATTTAATAAACAAAATTTCTTGGAAATTGAAAAACTTCAACTCAGGATCAATAACATATTTTACAGTGCACTCCCTGAAGTCTCCATTTATAAACCCAATGTATAAGCTTTTATAAATATTTGTATATATGTATAGTGTCTTTAAAGCCAAAGCAAAACACCAATGTCAAACATTTGCTGGGCTGCAATTCCAACAAACTTACAATTCGCTTATCGTAACGTACAACGCACCATTGCACAACGTCTGCCGCCAACCTTGTCGCAAACGGAGAAATTTCCTTTTATGTGACAGTAATTAACTGTTATTAAAAACATGTTACGCACTTCATCAGTGTAATTAACTTCACTTCGGATAAGATTTTCCGATGCTCCGCCTATCCTCCCGCCACGTTTCGTACCGTGTTACGAAACGCACCGAACTGGCGAGAGCATAGAAAATCCTGGACTGTTTGTTGTTGCCGATGGTGCTGCAGAAACTCTTCAAATCATACATGAAAAGAAAGCCGAAAAACACATCCAATGATCCTTACGGATAGACCATTTCGGTGGTGGTGTGATATTACGCACCATTGCTGCTGCTGCTGCTGCTGCTGCTGCCGCGGTTGCTACTTCTAATACGAGGTGCTTCGATTCCTGGGAATTAGAAAGAAAGCTTTCACTCACTCCCCGTGCACCTTGCCACCTGTGTGCGTGCGTGCGTGTATGTGCGAGGCTCATTTAGTTTTATTTCCCTCATGCAAGCGAGGAAAAACATGCGGTCTCGAGGCCGTGATTATGGTGTGCCCGGGGGCGGTTTCGTCATTTCGCGATTGCACGCAAATGCGAAGGGTATGTCACGCAAGGGTTATTACAACTGCTGCCTAACATTACGACGCTGGCCGCTCTCGAATAATGAAAATAATTTTTCATTTGCCTACCGTAACAGTTTGCATGAAATTGTTCTAGAACCGTGCTGCGATAAGATTTATCGTTGTTTTATGGTAAATAACGGTGTTTTGTTTGGAAATCATTCTTGGTATAGTGTTAAGGCAGCCTTTTCATTTAATTTTACGAAAGAAAAACTTGTGTATAAAGCACTTTAATTGGTTGCTAAACAATTATAATTCATTTACCTACATGCGTGGTAACGCCTTATACCTTCTTGAACGCATCAGTTTCTACGCTTTCTTTTCTTCGAACTAGCAAACCGATGCGTATACAATCCCGCCTACAACGGGGCTCGTACTAGCTACGCGCAAATCGTACGTTCTAGCGTAGTTCCACGTATTCGCACGGTTGCCTCGGTGCTGACAATCGAACCGTTTCCCAGACGACTTTCAACGGAAAATTACGTCAATGCAGCCCGCCCGGTATACGTTGCACGGTGACGGTGTAGTGCTTAGGCGAGAGCCCATCAGAGAAAACCTAACTACTTTCACCTGTCCACATGCGTTTTCGATTAGAATGTCATTAAACAACCGACGCGACCGAGGATCATTCGGATGCGGAGGAAGAACTGCTTGCTAGTGCCATCGACATCGTCAGTAGTACGTGAGAGAAACAAATTTTCCACACATGTGCACCGGTCGGTACTCATCCATGTCTGCTAGCGTCACGCACGTAAATGACCGGGAGCTGGAGTCTGATTTTTTCGTTATTATTGCATTGTGATGCATGACGCAGATAGAGTAACCTTTGACGGAAGCTTCATTGGCAACAATATCTAGAACATGAGATAATAATATGATCGTTTATTACACTTTGGTTTAAATTATCTGTAATCTAAGTTAGAATCTAAGATGGTTGACGGATCAATAACATTTATTTAGTGGCATATGTTTATCCAAGTATTAGATTTAATGACAAAGTGCTTGTTGTACAATATCATCTCTAAAGTAGTCGTAACTGATTAAGGCTAGTTACACTGAAGTGTAACTTCTTCTAACCGGGCGGCCCGGTGGTGATGCGACAGCGGCGCCGGTCTTCATACGGCAGGAAGGCAGGGGTTCAAGTCTCATCTGGGCCGTTCCCCCATAGTGAGGACTGACTATCCAACTATGCGACAATAAGTCTAGTAAGCCAGAAATGGCAGGCATGACCTTAAGAGGTCGTTAGGCCAAGAAAGAAGAAGAATAAGAAGAAGACACTGAAGTCCTAACATGTATCTCGTTCAGACTAGACAGCATCTACTACTTAAAGTCGTTCTTGACTAGAGAGTCACCTAAACATTCTATTGATTATTGTTGAGGATCTCTCGTGTTAACTGTGCACTAACTATTTCAATATTTTTACAAACGTTGTCATATTGTATCTGGTATGTCCAACAAGATTATGTTCTGATGCCTAGAACTTGATATTCATGTTACACAAGTATGAGATAATTAAGGCTCGATTCAACATTACAGTTTCTATTACATTGAAATCGCTGTTAGGTGATCGGAATCTGTCTCATATAAGACGAATTTGTGTTGTCTTGAACTAGAGTTCAAGAACAGCTTGCAAAGAAATTAATCTCTCCATTTCACCAAACAATGGAGTGTTGCTCGTTCTCGATTGCGAAAAACTCAACGGCCGTGTTTGAGAATGTACAATGAACAAAGAATCATAAATACGAAAATACACAACCGTTGCAGAACCTGTTTCGCACTAGATTTGCATCTAGCAATGTTTGTTAAATTTAAAAAAAAACCAAAAAAAACAAGTCTACCACGTTTATCCTTACCGGTCCCGGGTAAAGAAGATTCGCACCGTCACCATTTCGCGCGTAAATAGTTCTCACGACCCAAAATTGCACCTTTCTCGAATGGAGATATCCCATGCCCGGAACAGGACGCTCACATTCAAATTGAGGATGTACCGGTGAAGAATACCACAAAAAAAATTCTTTTAAAACAGCCTAATGCGTACGGGTTCGGATTTTGCACTGCAAGTACCTAATTTTGTGCACATTCAAGAAAAAAAACTTCAAGAAAAACACGCAATGCTTTTCCTCCCTTTTGAATTTATAGTGCAAATAAAAGAAGGATCTGAGATTGTTATCGTATGTACACTGTGAGAAAATAAGACAATTCATTCGTAGATGTTATGATAGTTTGTGATAAAATAGTTTTCCAATAGAAAAATTAGAATATAATAATTTGTATATATAAACCGAAGTTGGCGTATTTATCATGTATTATAATTATTGAAATCAGTTCAAGACATTTAACAGGCAAAATTTATAAAATAGTATATAATTGTACCTGGCTATTTTAAATCACATACTGGTATTGATGAATTCATAACATATATGTGTCCCTCTCACCACATCCACACCGTTTGATGAGCGTACACCAAATATAAAACCTAGCTTCGTCCACCTAGCACTCGTCTATTTTGGCCAAAAAAAAAGAACAACCAGCAAAACAACCCCATCAACGGCAAAGGGAAAGCATCCGAAACAATACGCACGCCGCGGAGAAAATCCTGAAACGTTTCGATTCGATTAGAACGGGGATAATTCGGTGTCCTTTTTTATGCCCATGGTTCGACCGAATTCGGTGGATATCCGTTTCATGTTTCACCAACCGTAACCATTATTATCTACCAGTTGCCCAAACCTTCTTTTCCGGTTTCCAGTACAAGCGCAAGCAACCCTTTCCCATGGACTTTATGCTAAAAAAAAACGACGCGATATCCTAAGCGCAACATGGAATGTAAAAAACAAGCACCGAGCCACAAAAAAAACCTCCACCATTGAAGTGCTCAAAACAACCCAGGACAGCTCGTAACCGTGAAAGCGAAAAACAAATGAATCGCGATGATATTTTGTCCATTTCGAACCGTGCACTCGTACAGCGGCCCTGGAACGCTTCACTAATTTGGCTTTCTTTTGCGTGTCTAATTCGCGATGCCCAATGAATATCGGCGTATCGGAGCCGATACGCTTCCGCGCGGAATAATACCGGAAATTGCTTCAATCATATTGTGGTTAAGGGATTTTAATGCCTTTTTCACGTTTCTGTATGCTTTTCTGTATCTTGCTAGTATGAGGTTAACTCATGAAAAAATACTGCAAAATTCACGTATTGAATCATTGCCAGGGATTTCAAAATATTGAAAAATACACAGATTCATAAGCATCTCAGCATTTCTTGAACCAACCAAACAGTACACATTTCTCGCCTATGATTTCTAAACAAGAGTGTGGCTAGAATGTCTCACACCCTTCAGAAGCTGGCGTTCATTTGCATACGTACGTTCAAGCATCTTCAATCTTTGTGCAGATCAAGTGCTATTGAGGCGATTGCGTGAAATGGGGACTTGAAGTACCCGTCCGCGGATTCAACAATAGAATGACCAGCTTCCTTCTTAGCAAACACTTCACAAACATACTATGCAAGTAATACTGTCCCAATGTCGCTAGACCCGGCAATCTTTCGCTGCTTAACATTGATAATTGTTAATCGGTTATCTTCCCTTTATGTTCTAAGCATTATTATATGAAGAATTTATTGTATTAGGTCAATATATCAAAAGACTATTATTAAGGAAATCTATACTGAAATGAAACAATAAATTGTATATTCTCATGAAAGATATAATAAATAATATAGAGTTAGCTTTAAAAATGTATTGCTTGACGTAAAATCTCACGCAAGAAACCTATCACGGTAAGCGCCTAAATGTATGCAATCGTTGTACACAGAGTTAAATTTTCACGCATGGAAGCACCGATTTTGATGCAACATAGAAATATTTAGTATTTTTATAGTGAATACTTCTACAATGAGAATTTTGTTTGTGAACATAACAAACTATAGTTAATTAATAAAGTAAAAATAAATAAAACAACGAATTCCTTCGTGCAATGGATTATTTGAATAACAACCTAAATTGCATGTTTCGTGTTGTAATTAAACTTCATCAAAATCAAGTAACAATACCGCCAGTTAAAGCAACTCTACAGTATATACGACGCATTTTAACAACAAACGATATCCTATATACTTTCACCAAACATCATCTGCAATTCACATTATGCAATCTTCAAGCACAGAATAATCGTACCTTAAATTCTACCACCTGCCCAACAAAACCTAGCTAATGCAATGTTTTCCCAAAACTCTAGCGCCACGGTGTAGGCCACGCGCAATTTAAAATGCGCCCCTTATCGTAATTGGAAACGACCTCGCTCCGTACCGTGCCGGTGCGCGCGTACCCAGCCCTTGACCGATAGCAACGCATCGCTTCGTAATTATATATCGTTTCACTTTCACCCAAGCTCCCAGCAGGGGACGCCATCCTTCCGCCGATACCTGTTTCACTTTCCCGCAACGATCTCTAATCACCAGTTCATGTGAAGCGAATCTTGAGTTCCATTTTTCTCCGGTCCACTCCCTCGGTTGCACCACCACCATCAACATCCTCATCGTCGACCCCCGTACATCATTTCTGTCGGTTTGCCCTTCGGGGGATTCTGGAGACGAAGCGTCTTTCTTCCTTAACCACCGCCTCCTCCTTGCACCATTCCGCCATTCTTATCCTTCCTCTGTTCCCCCGTTCTCCTCGAGGTATCTTTGTGTGTATGTGTGTATGCACGACAAAGGGCAGACTTTCACTTTCGATCGCTTGCTTTTCGCCTGAGTGTGCCAGGCTCTCAGGATCCCACCGTGGTGAGCTAACGTGAACGTGAGTAAATAGTCCACCACCTTCCATCTGGGCCGTTTGCTGGAAAAGTGTGGCACGACACATTTTCCTTTGTGCAGAATGTACTTGCGACCGCTTCCCAACCGCTGGCGTACGCTTGTGTGGGTGAGTGATTGCTGCTGCTGGTTTTTGGTCCTATGTAGCCGTGTAGCCGGCATGACACGCTATGCAATGGGAAGAGCATTCGGTACCGATCTCCTGCCGAGATCGAACCAAGGGCATGAGATGCAAGAGCTGGCTGTTCGCCGTTCCTTATCACGTCGGAGAAAGTATTATTCATAATGGCATATTGTTCCAATTCATTTATTGACGATTCTCACTTGTTAATAGTTAATCAATGGGTTTAAATTTGTCAATCACAACAACACTAAAAACCATACCATGAAAGCTGATAAGCGTTGTGTTAGTCATTTTAAATTCATTTTATAAAATGAAAACAGGAGCTTTCCCACAATTGGCACGAAACAGCCAGCAAATTCTTGCTCAGTAGAGCGTATTGATATATTGTTTAATATAGATTTAATTTGGATTTATTAATGTGTTCTGCTAAAGTTTATATGAAAAATGTATATATTTTATGTTAGAAATCACTTTGATTGGACAAAACAAAACCTCAACACCTTTGATGAAATAAATTACAAAATAAGTGAACATTCTCATTTGAAAAGCATTGGCATACAAACCCACCATTGGAAGTTTCAGTGCCCACCAGCTGACGAACGACAACGGGCTTCGGCTTGTTAACTTTGCCTCTTCCAAGCACATGACCATTCGCAGCACCTTTTTCCAGCATGCACCTCGGTTCAGCTATACCTGGAGATCACCACAGCAGACATATTCCCAGATCGACCACGTTCTCATCGATGGAAGGCACTTCTCGGATATTATCGACGTACGGACTTACAGAGGAGCAAACGTCGACTCAGACCATTTCCTGGTTATGGTTAAGCTACGCCAGAAACTCTGCGTAGCCAATACACTGCGCTATCAGCCCGCCCCAAGGCTCAACACGGATCGGCTGAGGCAAGCTGATGTGGCGAGGGACTACGCGTTCGCGCTTGGGGAAGCGTTGCCGGAGGACACCACTACCGAGGCGATGTCCCTCAGTGACCACTGGCGTACGGTGGAACAAGCCATCAGCACCACAGCCGAACAAACCATTGGCCGCGTAGCACGTAACCAGAGGAAGGAATGGTTTGATGACGAGTGCAGACGAGCACTATCCGAGAAGAATGCAGCGCGATCCCGAATGCTCCAGCGCGAAACCCGACAGAACGTGGAGAACTACACACGACTGAGAAGGCAGCAGACGCGACTCTTCCAGGACAAGAAGCGCAGCTTCGAGGAGTCGGACGAGCAGCTGATGCAGCAGCTATCTCAGTCGGGGGAAACTCGTAAGTTCTACTGGATGCTGAATGCGGCACGAAGCGGTTTTACTCCCATGATCGCCATGTGCCGCAACGCGGAGGGAGATATCCTGTCGGACGAGCGAGAGGTGATCGATAGGTGGAAGTGCTACTTCAACAGACACCTGAACGGAGCGGATACAGGAGAGAACGGACCAGGCGCAGAAAGCAGAGGAGAGCAACACTACAACAGCCAGCATGATAATGACGAAGTGCCCCCGCCATCCTTGGATGAAGTCATCAGTGCTATCAGACAGCTGAAATGCAACAAATCAGCTGGCAGTGATGGGCTGGTGGCTGAACTATTCAAGATGGGCCCGGAGAGGCTTGCCGCGATTATGCATCGGCTGATTGTTAGGATATGGGACCAGGAAGAACTACCGGACGACTGGAAACTGGGTGTTATTCACCCAGTGTACAAAAAGGGCGACAGACTGGACTGTGCTAACTTCCGAGCCATCACAGTCTTGAATGCTGCCTACAAGATCCTGTCCCGAATACTCTTCTGCAGACTTGCGCCCCTTGCTACAGATTTCGTCGGGAGCTACCAAGCTGGATTTGTTGGAGGGAAATCCACTACCGACCAAATCTTCACTCTACGGCAGATCCTCCAGAAGTGCCGGGAGCACCAGATCCCCACGCACCACCTGTTCATCGACTTTAAGGCAGCCTACGACACCATAGATCGTACTGATCTATGGAACATCATGCGGCAGTACGGTTTCCCTGCGAAACTGGTACGGCTGTTGAGGGCTACAATGGACGGTGTGCAGTGCAAGGTGAGAGTGTCGAACATGCTGTCGGAATCGTTCGAATCTCATAGGGGACTGAGGCAAGGGGACGGACTCTCCTGTTTGCTGTTCAACATTGCTCTGGAAGGTGTCATGCGAAGCGCGGGCTTCGATATCCGGGGCACGATTTTCACCCGGTCTCTCCAATTCCTTGGCTTCGCGGATGACATCGATATCATCGGGCGAACATCTGCGGCGGTGTGCGAAGCGTACACCCGACTGAAACGCGAGGCCGATAGGATTGGATTGAGGATCAATGCGACGAAGACAAAGTACCTGCTTGCCGGAGGCTCTGACCGTGATAGAGCACGACTCGGAAGCAGAGTGTTAGTTGACGGCGACGATCTCGAGGTAGTACAGGAGTTTTGCTACCTTGGCACGATCGTAACTTCGGACAACAACGTAAGCAGCGAAATCTGTTGTTACTGGTTTAAATTTATTCCCCTTCTGCGCTGGGCATAGTTTCATTTGGAGGGTTCCCCGCATCCGATTCCCCGGGCGGCGGTGTACCGTGGTTGCGCTGCGCCACCGCTCCAGAAGTCAGCAGAAAAACAGCGAAATTTGGGTCGTTTCCTGCACCGATGTGCCGAGCAACAGTGGGTAAGCAGCACGTGGGCGAGCAGTGTAGTGCGATAAATCAAGCGAGCTAGAAAAATAATATCGAAAACAGCCTACTCGACGACTTTTCCTCGGCACATTCGAGGTTTCGGTATCGCGCAACCCGCGCTTCGCTAGTGCACCCGGTCGAGCAGCGTGCCAGAGGTTGTTGTGTTGTGTTGCCGTTTGGTGGAAAGCAGCCCGAGCCCGAGTTGATATAAGGATGCGAAAGTACGAAAAACTGCCTGCACGGCAGTAGGTTGGGTACCGGTGCGTTTTGTGTGCCGTACGGGACAGGAAGGAAGGTAGGCAGGTGGGTTGGTAGGTTTCGGAAAACTCTCTCAAGGATTTTCGTCCCACCGATCGAACTGGTCGAACCGTGTGAAACGTTCATGGGGAGACGGGTAACACTATGCTTCTATCGTCCCCATACTCTTACACAAAAAGGATGTCTTAACGTAGAATTGTGCTGTGAGGAAGGTGGTAGTGGGTCGGTAGGGAGTGATGTTAAGGTGGACCTTGTCCCAGCAAGACATGCCTCTTTTCTCAAGGCTTGCAAGGAGTTCCAGCCCGGCCATACGACCGGAAGCAATCGTTCGTTCGGCGGGATGATCTACTTTTTCTTCACAGTTCCCGTGCGAGTCGCGTTATCGAAACGTGGATGCTCCATGGATCTGTTGCTATGGTAGCTGTAAATGTGAGAAATCTGCACGCTCAACCACATCGTTGCCCGGGAAGTCTCTAGGAGCTTCTTTGTTATCGTGTCGCTGTTGGAAAGCAGTTTTAGAACTAATTTAGCGTTGTTGGCGGAAAAAGGTTTGAAAATTTGAGGTTTCGTCCTTGACGAACTATTAATTTAAGAGTGACAGAGATGACGCAGCTTAAGATTAGATACTAAGCCAATACTGATTTTTTACTAAAAATATTAAGCATTTGGGTAAAATAATACTTAATTGATGAGTTGGATTTATACGAATAATAATATATTTGAAAACTTTCAAATATTTAGAAAAGAATACTCATACTGATTATATATACTGTATTTTAATATTAAGAACATGATATAAGGAACAATCACACACAAAATTATGACATAATACAGATAGTAATAAACAAATCATAAACAACTACAAAAAAAACAATCAAACATGTACCAACGGAATTTGCAGTACGTAACACACATTAGTTAATACACCAGACAGCGCACGAAAGCATTATTTAAGAGCTCACCGCCCTATTGGTCCAATAAAATTCCCTTTGTAATGGCACCGCACGCAACCGGTACGCGATAAAACTTGCAAGAGGTTTGTCATTTTACAGCAGCATTTCGCAAGTGTGAGCACATAAAATATGGAGCAGTGACGTTGCGAGCCTCCCATAAACATGCTGTACCAACTGCACTATGTATAAGTATTAGTTGTTTTGTTCGGTTCACCAAACGTGACAACGTGCACAAGTGAAGGCAAATGGTCCAAGTTTTGCCACATCCTTAAAGTGTACGGCAACTATCCTGTACCGTCGTTCCCTGGAAACTGTGTTCGGCCTCGAACTGGTGCTAAGTAACGAGCAAAAGGAAAAGGCTTAGCTTCGGCTGTTCGCCGTTCCTTATCACGTCGGCGCTACGGGAATGGGTCGGCCGCCCAATGTAGTTCGGTAGGTCGCCAAAGAAACGCTGATGCGCCGTCCCGGTGCTGGAAGCGAAATTTCGAAGACTATAAATTTTCCCGAAACATACATTTTAACCGAGCAAGCGAAAAAAGGTGCCCGTTTTGCGTGACAGTGCGGTGCAGGCCAATGGAAGGGTGGGCAGGAAGGGAGACGCGGGAAAAGGTGGTTCATTCGGAATGGGTGTTATTCGACAGCGCGTAGCAGGTGAGGGAAATCATTCGCCGAGGAAAACCGGGGTACGGGAACGGCCAATCCGGTGTGCGATGGAAAAACGATCAAACCGTGCACGTAAGAGCGAAAGAAAAACCGATGCCCTGGAAGCGGGCCGGTTGTTTTTCGGCAGTAAGATGAAAATCCACCCGTACGGTAGGGAAGCGAGGCCGGAAAAAGGTTGGCAGCGAAAGGGCGAAGAAACCCAGGACGGGATGCACACGGTGCGTGTGACACGAAAAACGTTTGCTCGAGAGCGGGTTAGTCGGTCGAGCACGTTCCCGTCGCAATACAGGAGGCGTAGGAAAAGACGGGCGAAACCGGGCGAGTACTACCCGGGCGTTTGGATCAACGATTTTCCGTCTGGAATTTTCGTTCGGTCGCCCGGAAAAGGCAATAAAACCGGATTCACTGCCTCCCTCCTTCTTGCACCATTCCACCATTCTCATCCTTCCTCTGTTCCCCCGTTCTCCTCGAGGTATCTTTGTGTGTATGTGTGTATGCACGACAAAGTGCAGCACGTCTCCCACCCAGTGCGGGTGGATGAAAAGAACTGACGTCCGTCCGTTTTGTACATACCGTTCACCTACCACCACCGCTCCACTTTGTGGTGCCTTTTTCACGACCCGTACAAAACCGTCCGAAAGCTAGACAACGAGCGTCTTGGGAACGAGCGCTTCTTGGCAAATGTCTTGGCCGGAAGTTGACGGATGGTAAGGACCGGGGGAAAGAAAGAGAAACAGCGAGGTGCGAGAGGGGCAGAGACAGAGGGTAGCGACATTTTTCATTTCCTGCTCCAACGTCACTGCCAACGGTGAAAGTGAAACTAGCCGTCGCCGAAAGAGGTTACTACGAGTGTGATAGAAATAGGGAAGCACAGTGAGTGAGAGCGAACACGATTCGAGCTAGAGAGCTTGCGTAGGAACGAAAGTTTTCCGAGGGGAAAGCTTTGCCGAGGACCCGCTCCCAACAATTTCCCGCTCGCTGTGCTCGATGGATGGCGCCAAAAAGTTCACTTTCACTTTCTCACGTACCGTGTCGGTTTGCCCTTCGGGGGATTCTGGAGACGAAGCGTCTTTCTTCCTTAACCACCGCCTCCTTCTTGCACCATTCCACCATTCTCATCCTTCCTCTGTTCCCCCGTTCTCCTCGAGGTATCTTTGTGTGTATGTGTGTATGCACGACAAAGGGCAGACTTTCACTTTCGATCGCTTGCTTTTCGCCTCCCACGCCTCTCCCCCCCCTCCCTCCCGCCCACCGACCCGTCACCATTTCTTCCGTCTACTGCCATCGTGCCGTTGTCGTCCCGGCGCGTGGAAGGGGTTT
This sequence comes from Anopheles maculatus, assembly GCA_002091835.1. NCBI lineage: Eukaryota > Metazoa > Arthropoda > Insecta > Diptera > Culicidae > Anopheles > Anopheles maculatus. The sequence goes on along the minus strand of KZ062160.1, from coordinate 27,577 downwards.
GTCTTATGTACTTGCGACCGCTTCCCAACCGCTGGCGTACGCTTGTGTGGGTGAGTGATTGCTGCTGCTGGTTTTTGGTCCTATGTAGCCGTGTAGCCGGCATGACACGCTATGCAATGGGAAAAGCATTCGGTACCGATCTCCTGCCGGGATCGAACCAAGGGCATGAGATGCAAGAGCTGGCTGTTCGCCGTTCCTTATCACGTCGGCGCTACGGGAATGGGTCGGCCGCCCAATGTAGTTCGGTAGGTCGCCAAAGAAACGCTGATGCGCCGTCCCGGTGCTGGAAGCGAAATTTCGAAGACTATAAATTTTCCCGAAACATACATTTTAACCGAGCAAGCGAAAAAAGGTGCCCGTTTTGCGTGACAGTGCGGTGCAGGCCAATGGAAGGGTGGGCAGGAAGGGAGACGCGGGAAAAGGTGGTTCATTCGGAATGGGTGTTATTCGACAGCGCGTAGCAGGTGAGGGAAATCATTCGCCGAGGAAAACCGGGGTACGGGAACGGCCAATCCGGTGTGCGATGGAAAAACGATCAAACCGTGCACGTAAGAGCGAAAGAAAAACCGATGCCCTGGAAGCGGGCCGGTTGTTTTTCGGCAGTAAGATGAAAATCCACCCGTACGGTAGGGAAGCGAGGCCGGAAAAAGGTTGGCAGCGAAAGGGCAAAGAAACCCGGGACGGGATGCACACGGTGCGTGTGACACGAAAAACGTTTGCCCGAGAGCGGGTTAGTCGGTCGAGCACGTTCCCGTCGCAATACAGGAGGCGTAGGAAAAGACGGGCGAAACCGGGCGAGTACTACCCGGGCGTTTGGATCAACGATTTTCCGTCTGGAATTTTCGTTCGGTCGCCCGGAAAAGGCAATAAAACCGGATTCACTGCCTCCCGCCACCCGTAATGGGGATATAATTCAATGCAACTCCAGCCGGATGTGGTGTAATTTTGCCTTTTTCCTTGCTAGGATGGAAGGAGTGCCACTTGCACAACACCGTTCGGAGCATCTAATAAAACGCGTACGCGTCAGCTTGCTGTCCGAGGTGTGGTAATAAATGAGCACAATTTAATGAACAATTGTGTCATGCACCATGCGGGCATTTTAAATGTTGCGCTAGCTTTACCATATTACATAGTAATTGAGCGATATTTAAGTTCGCGAAAAATTGTAGGTAATTAAAAGATAAAACTTTAACTCTAGAATCTCAAGAAGATCTGGCATTACTAGCTCAATTGATTTAGTTTACACGTAGCTGGAAAATCCGTCTTGTGTACGAAGTCAACAAGGAAATAACAATACTAAACTTGATGTTCTGTTGTAAAGTAACAACTGATCGTAAACCCTTAGAGCATCAATATGAATCCTACCATCAGATGAACGCTATTACCAATTTTGTAATCAACGAAACTGAACCAATACACCGGGCGGCCCGGTGGTAGATGCGACAGCGGCGCCGGTCTTCACACGGCAGGACCGGGGTTCAACTCTCTTCTAGGCCGTTCCCCCATAGTGAGGACTGACTATCCAACTATGCGGTAACAATAAGTCTAGTAAGCCAGAAATGGCAGGCATGACCTAAGAGGTCGTTAGGCCAAGAAAGAAGAAGAAGAAGCAATACAGAAATAGAAACAGAAAGATAAATCAAACAAATGTATCTTGTTGCTTTGGTCACTGTTATGAGTACTTTTATTTGCATTGTTCGTGTCAGGCGATCAGATGGTGCATCAAAGCTGCTAATTTACACGAACGGACATTGATCATCGACACGCAATACAACGTGATCTACTTGTTTCTTTTCATATATCACAAGCTGATTTAACAGCCTATGAAACATTTACCAATACGATGTTCGGTTGGCAGCACTGTATACTGTTGTGCTTGGCAGCCGTCTGTATTCAACCCGCTCTAAGCATAAAAGCATCATTCGAGCGATTTGAGCAGTTTTTCGGTAATGAGTATTTGGATTTCGATTTACGGGTTCGTAAGTACAATCGTACTGCCATGACACTGAACGGAACGATCTTCGTGAATCAACCGCTGGATAACACGATCTTGGTGAGTAGTAATGTAGCTATACCATTAAAGATTCTTATAACAAATCATCGTTTGTAACTAGTTTGCAACTGACGTGTTTCTCAGTCGTCTCGGAAATCAACAGTTTCAACACTATCCATTACATCTGCCAACCGGTGGCATCTGCGAATTTATCAACCATGTGCATGAGGAATATGCCCGGGTAATTGGCGGCCCGGTGGTGATGCGACAGCGGCGCCGGTCTTCACACGGCAGGACCGGGGTTCAACTCTCTTCTAGGCCGTTCCCCCATAGTGAGGACTGACTATCCAACTATGCGGTAACAATAAGTCTAGTAAGCCAGAAATGGCAGGCATGACCTAAGAGGTCGTTAGGCCAAGAAAGAAGAAGAAGAAGAACCAATACAGAAATAGAAACAGAAAGATAAATCAAACAAATGTATCTTGTTGCTTTGGTCACTGTTATGAGTACTTTTATTTGCATTGTTCGTGTCAGGCGATCAGATGGTGCATCAAAGCTGCTAATTTACACGAACGGACATTGATCATCGACACGCAATACAACGTGATCTACTTGTTGCTTTTCATATATCACAAGCTGATCCAACAGCCTATGAAACATTTACCAATACGATGTTCGGTTGGCAGCACTGTATACTGTTGTGCTTGGCAGCCGTCTGTATTCAACCCGCTCGAAGCATAAAAGCATCGATTTGAGCAGTTTTTCGGTAATGAGTATTTGGATTTCGATTTACGGGTTCGTAAGTACAATCGTACTGCCATGACACTGAACGGAACGATCTTCGTGAATCAAGCGCTGGATAACACGATCTTGGTGAGTAGTAATGTAGCTATACCATTAAAGATTCTTATAACAAATCATCGTTCGTAACTAGTTTGCAACTGACGTGTTTCTCAGTCGTCTCGGAAATCAACAGTTTCAACACTATCCATTACATCTGCCAACCAGTGGCATCTGCGAATTTATCAACCATGTGCATGAGGAGTATGCCCGGGTAATTGTAGATATTGTAAATATTCCAAAAACTGACGAATGCCCAGTAACTCCGCGAGCTATGCACGTTCTGGACAAATTATTCCCAGTGGATGTACTGCCCGATACTCTATCAAGTGGTCTGTGGAAGATGGTGATCTCCGGTACGTTGAATGAAACGATAGTAATACGCTACATGATCAGCATTCGCTTAAGTGATGACTTTATGAGCTTTTAAGTGCTGACATTTCAGAGTGATATTTCAATAAAACTATTACAGACAAGCATATTAAAAGAGATGTGTTAGTCGGTTGGAGCTTTTACGTTTTCCGTAACATAGGAAATTGATCAAATTAAATGAATTTGATGTATCTTGTTACATAGTCCGGATATAAAGATTCCTCATAACATTAAACGGAATCAATATTAGTTATTCCACATTAGTAGACTAAATTTAGCTTCTTAATTTCTACAAAACAAAAGATTCAGATATGTTTTCAAACGAGAAGTATATAGTGAAAAACAGTGAAACTGAATCACAGCATTGTATAAATTCTTAATAATGGAATACTACGTAGTTTTTGTCGATGTATGTGAAAACTGATAAAGGGATTGTCTGTCAGGCCATGTCTACTAAACGTTAACAACAGACCGGGTCAAGAACATGAAGTAGAAGAAGATAGTTAGTCAATCCTTGTTACGGGGGACTATTCAAGATTACAATATAATTATGTCATAATGACATAACATAAGGCTGCGACAACTTCACCTCCGTCTTGTCTATCGCACCGACCCGTCCGTTGTCATATAACTCGGTCCAAAACTGCATTCCAAACGATTAAATCCAACCACGATTGCATGCGATTTCCGACAGGTTCGACTCCACTTGACCTAGCCAATGAGCTTGCTGGATTTCTCTGCGCTTAGTAATACCGTTCGCTTCCTGATGAGGCTTGAGATCATGGCATTAAAATATTTAAAATTGCTCTTAAATACAATAGAGCAATGTTACTGTATTTTTTTCATGGATAACATAGATAACATAATTAGCACAACATTAACAAAATTTCTATCATTCAATGAAAGTCTATGCCAATAAATAATTACGTTTATTTATCGAAAGAACGGTCAAACCCTTTGACCAACAATTCACCATTCAAAATATTATATTTTTCGACAGTATGGTGTAATCTCTTTTTCTTCTTTGACCTCACAACGTCAAGCAAGCAAGCTATAATATGAGCATATTATACAGCGATCCTTTAAGGCGATGAGGTTTTAAAGGAAACATTCACTCCAACTACTAACATAATTCGGGATCGTTTCAAGTTTCAAGTAGTATTACGCAGCCCTCAATTTAGGATCAATTACAGTATTTAAAAATTAACACATTAGATACTTACTTATAGTATGCAGTAGGTTAATTTATAAAGATCTGAGTAAAAGTATATAAAATGTTTTTTTTTTCCTTAAATAAAATATTAATCATTTTCTTACGCTGTGCGTTCAATTGCCCAAACTATAGACACAGATAAGAAAAGGGCAAAAGTTGTGCCACCCATTATAATGGCGAATCGCGCCCAGGCAGCAAGGGCAGGGCGGCTGTTGTTGTTACTGGTTTAAATTTATTCCCCTTCTGCGCTGGGCATAGTTTCATTTGGAGGGTTCCCCGAATCCGATTCCCCGGGCGGCGGTGTACCGTGGTTGCGCTGCGCCACCGCTCCAGAAGTCAGCAGAAAAACAGCGAAATTTGGGTCGTTTCCTGCACCGATGTGCCGAGCAACAGTGGGTAAGCAGCACGTGGGCGAGCAGTGTAGTGCGATAAATCAAGCGAGCTAGAAAAATAATATCGAAAACAGCCTACTCGACGACTTTTCCTCGGCACATTCGAGGTTTCGGTATCGCGCAACCCGCGCTTCGCTAGTGCACCCGGTCGAGCAGCGTGCCAGAGGTTGTTGTGTTGTGTTGCCGTTTGGTGGAAAGCAGCCCGAGCCCGAGTTGATATAAGGATGCGAAAGTACGAAAAACTGCCTGCACGGCAGTAGGTTGGGTACCGGTGCGTTTTGTGTGCCGTACGGGACAGGAAGGAAGGTAGGCAGGTGGGTTGGTAGGTTTCGGAAAACTCTCTCAAGGATTTTCGTCCCACCGATCGAACTGGTCGAACCGTGTGAAACGTTCATGGGGAGACGGGTAACACTATGCTTCTATCGTCCCCATACTCTTACACAAAAAGGATGTCTTAACGTAGAATTGTGCTGTGAGGAAGGTGGTAGTGGGTCGGTAGGGAGTGATGTTAAGGTGGACCTTGTCCCAGCAAGACATGCCTCTTTTCTCAAGGCTTGCAAGGAGTTCCAGCCCGGCCATACGACCGGAAGCAATCGTTCGTTCGGCGGGATGATCTACTTTTTCTTCACAGTTCCCGTGCGAGTCGCGTTATCGAAACGTGGATGCTCCATGGATCTGTTGCTATGGTAGCTGTAAATGTGGGGAATCTGCACGCTCAACCACATTGTTGCCCGGGAAGTCTCTAGGAGCTTCTTTGTTATCGTGTCGCTGTTGGAAAGCAGTTTTAGAACTAATTTAGCGTTGTTGGCGGAAAAAGGTTTGAAAATTTGAGGTTTCGTCCTTGACGAACTATTAATTTAAGAGTGACAGAGATGACGCAGCTTAAGATTAGATACGAAGCCAATACTGATTTTTTACTAAAAATATTAAGCATTTGGGTAAAATAATACTTAATTGATGAGTTGGATTTATACGAATAATAATATATTTGAAAACTTTCAAATATTTAGAAAAGAATACTCATACTGATTATATATACTGTATTTTAATATTAAGAACATGATATAAGGAACAATCACACACAAAATTATGACATAATACAGATAGTAATAAACAAATCATAAACAACTACAAAAAAAACAATCAAACATGTACCAACGGAATTTGCAGTACGTAACACACATTAGTTAATACACCAGACAGCGCACGAAAGCATTATTTAAGAGCTCACCGCCCTATTGGTCCAATAAAATTCCCTTTGTAATGGCACCGCACGCAACCGGTACGCGATAAAACTTGCAAGAGGTTTGTCATTTTACAGCAGCATTTCGCAAGTGTGAGCACATAAAATATGGAGCAGTGACGTTGCGAGCCTCCCATAAACATGCTGTACCAACTGCACTATGTATGTATAAGTATTAGTTGTTTTGTTCGGTTCACCAAACGTGACAACGTGCACAAGTGAAGGCAAATGGTCCAAGTTTTGCCACATCCTTAAAGTGTACGGCAACTATCCTGTACCGTCGTTCCCTGGAAACTGTGTTCGGCCTCGAACTGGTGCTAAGTAACGAGCAAAAGGAAAAGGCTTAGCTTCTACTCCTCCAGTTTGTTTCTACTCTAGCACTTTTAAATCCATTTCGATACAGCGAAAAATGTGTATGTGTGTGTGTGTGTGCGTGTGTTTTTCTTGTTGTCTTATTTTGGTGCTGTGCCATTTTTCTTCAACGCGCCTGGTTTACTAGCATCCTCGAATCCCCTCGGGAAGAATGAAAGATCAGCAACTAAAGTTTCCGATCGAAACCATCCGGCTGATGGTGTACGGAAAATGTTGCTTTCGATCCTTTTGCTTTTTCCTATACGGTAGACGGCCGTTTTGTTGGAGGCTTTCGGTTACTTTCCCGATTAAATGTTTTTTCAAATTTTCCATTTTTCTTCTGCATCAATGTTTCCCAGCTCAATCGCACGCATTATCCGGCCCGTGGAGAAGGTGGATAGCGTAGCGTAGCGAGCCTAGTGCGAAAAGGTCTCAAGGTTAGGGAGGATAGAATTTTTCATAAGATTTTCCATTTTTGCACGCTGCATAAATTGTTAATAAATTTTAAGCTTAGAGCCATGTTTTTTCCCCAAACGGACCGCGTTGCATTTGGGAGTGCGGTAAGCACGGATGAATCCGGTGGTCTGTGGAAGGATATCCTCGCTAAGGTTAACGTTACGGTGACGGCGTTACGGAGACCAGATAAATATTCTATCAGCGCTGCAGCCCTTCTTGTGCTGGGTACAGGCTATAGCTTGAGCGATTTCACCAAGCAGCAGCAGCAGCGAGTGAGCGCAGACGGGGGGAGACGTTTCAACCAGAGTGCTGAACTAGCTGACTATCGTCAAAGCGCCATGGTAACGCCACCATGAACTAAGCCTCGTTTAGGTAGTGGCAGAAAGGAGCAGGTTCGTTTTTCGTGCCTTGGAGGCTTTCAGTGCCGACGCTAAAGTGCGCTTCGCCAAAGCGGTTTGAGGCCGGTGCGGATGGAAAAGGGTATTTGGGAAAAACTGGCGGATTGAAAAAATGATTTCCAACCGACGGCAAGGCAATGGTAGTGGCAGCAGCAGCAGCAGCAGCATCAGCAGCAGTGAAAGTTGTTTAAAATTTCATGTGCTAACGATTGTATTTGGTAAGGAGGCTGCCGGGAGGCTGCACCGAGGCTGTGCGAGGCGACGGAGAAGACATCGACAGTACCACTTTGCCTATTCACTCTTGAAAATTAGTTTTCAGGGGTTGCGGTGAAACCGGAATTTTCATTCTACGCTCGATAGGCACGACGAGTGCGAGCGTGTGCTGCGGTCGGCGGAGTAACGAGTGCGAGCGTGTGCATGCAGCGGCAGCGGATGGATGGAGGGAAGGGAGCGGAAATGATGCCGGCTAGAGGAAGCCCGAAAGGCACGAGGAACAAAACAGTGGCAAGCAATCCTTTTTTGGCGAAAGGTAAGTGGGACGGTTGGCTCCGTTCAGGGAAATTCGGTTCCCCGGTGCAAGTGGGAACTATGTCAGTGGTGTGTACTAGTGCCGCCGGCCGTACCACATGCAAACATTGACTATGTACTTTGGTACGGTCATACGCATACATACGCATAGCATCGTGTCTAGCACACACTACAGGGCAACGCAGATGGGGCCCACACTAACTAGCGTAATGGTGGACAATTTTCTTTACAGCGCAGTGCCTGTTTGAAGCTAATTTCTGTAAACGGAGCGTTGGGCGTAGTACGTAATTGAGCTTTAATGTACAATTGTGATTTTCAGCAAATTTGTCGCGCAAGAACAACGAACCAGTTTGTTGTGTGAAACACGCGTAAAAATATTACTACAATTACCCGAATGGTTCATTTTTATTGCGCCTAAATTGCTGCAAGTAATTTGTTGACAATCTGAGCATCGAATGCAGGCAGGTGTTGTCGCTCAAAGCAGATAGGTAGATGGTACTGCGCTGTGGTGGTGTGGTAAGTAAGTAATAAATAAATTCAATAGCAAGTATAAAATTTACAACTTTTCCTTCCATTAAAGTGTGATGTTGTTCAGTGTTGTGTAATGTAAACTTTATAAAGAGTTTCTATACCAAGCAATAAACTTCAAACTCGATCTGTTTTCGTTCAGATTTAGTTTTTGTTTATCAATTACGCCAATTGGTAGGTGATCATTTAAATATATTTAAACTATTTACTGTAAAAAAATATTTCTAAACGAAAATTTATTTTTGTAATTATGAATTTTTGTAATTATGCTTTTCTTATACAATTAAAAGCTTTTGTTTCCATCCACTATTTAATTTACTACAACACAACCATCGAGTCCTCATACAAGCCTCATACAAGAGGCTCCATATATGTAATAGACATAGTACTTAAAGGGGGCGGCCCGGTGGTGATGCGACAGAGGCGCCGGTCTTCACACGGCAGGACCGGGGTTCAAGTCTCGTCTGGGCCGTTCCCCCATAGTGAGGATTGACTAACCAACTATGCGGTATCAATTAGTCTAGTAAGCCAGAAATGGCAGGCATGACCTTAAGAGGTCGTTAGGCCAAGAAAGAGATAGTACTTAAAGTAGTAAGTAGAAAATGTAGTAAGTTGAAAAGAAATGAGACTTCATATCTCGCAATAAGCACCAGTGTTAACCACCCAATTGAAATTGTCAGACAGATCCTGGTAACTTGCTTCGAGTTTTATAACATCTTTATAATTGTACGGAGAGTGTCGAACATGCTGTCGGAGTCGTTCGAATCTCACAGGGGACTGAGGCAAGGGGACGGACTCTCCTGTTTGCTGTTCAACATCGCTCTGGAAGGTGTCATGCGAAGCGCGGGCTTCGACATCCGGGGCACGATTTTCACCCGGTCTCTCCAATTTCTTGGCTTCGCGGATGACATCGACATCATCGGGCGAACATCTGCGGCGGTGTGCGAAGCGTACACCCGACTGAAACGCGAGGCCGATAGGATTGGATTGAGGATCAATGCGACGAAGACAAAGTACCTGCTTGCCGGAGGCTCTGACCGTGATAGAGCACGACTCGGAAGCAGAGTGTTAGTTGACGGCGACGATCTCGAGGTAGTACAGGAGTTTTGCTACCTTGGCACGATCGTAACTTCGGACAACAACGTAAGCAGCGAAATCCTCATGTAACGTATCACTATAGTTTCATTCAACGTACCGGAGATCACCATCTTCCACAGACCGTTTGACAGTGTATCGGGCAGTACTTCCACTGGGAATAATTTGTCCACAACATGCATAGCTCGCGGAGTTATTGGACATTCGTCCAGTAGCGGAACATTTACGATATCTTCAATAACCGACTCATACTCCTCGTGCAAATGTTTAAAAAAGTCACAAAGACCTCCGGTTGGTGCTACGGACTATCTTTGGCGGTGTGTGCGAGCAGGGCGTGTGGAGAAGTAGAATGAACCACGAGCTAACTGAGCTGTTTGACGATGCAGACATTCTGACGGTCGTCAAAGCCGGAAGGATACGCTGGTTGGGGCACGTGATGAGGATGCCGGACTCATGCCCTGCCAGGAAGGTGCTCGTCAGTGACCCGTTCGGCACGAGGCGCAGAGGAGCACAGCGACCTCGTTGGCTGGATCAAGTGGAGTCAGACCTGAGGGATATCGGATGCAGCCGGGGTGGAGGAGTGCAGCCATGGACCGAGTTTCCTGGAAACGCCAGGCCATGTCTACAAGACGTGCTCCGTAGGAGCAGGCCAGGAAAGAAGAAGAAGAAGATAATTGTACGGAAAATCGAGCATAGACTCCGGTTACAAAACAGTGTAGTAAAATTCAGCATAAATCTTAGAAGATTTCATTATTTAGTTATAGTTGTAAAAAATTAACTTGAGAAAAGGATTTCTATATTCACATTTCATTTTTTTAGATAACATGTTAAAATTTTCAGTTAACACGCTTTTCAGTTGTAGACAAGCTAATATTAATGAATATTTTCTTTTGCAGAAATGAACCAGGCAGAATTAAGTCTACTGACACTCAAACAAAACTCAAACATAAACTTATATCAAAACAAAAATTGAACGTTGTGATTGTAATTTATGTTTAGAGACAATGATTTAATAAAGCTCAAATAGACCAGACATGTATTACATATACATTAACACATCTGTTTTTTAACATGCCGCCCAATTATTTAAAGTAGCTTTATTGAAATATCATTTCAACACTTCAACATTTAAATACTCATATAATCATCAGTTAAGCGAACGCTCATCATGTAACGTATCACTATAGTTTCATTCAACGTACCGGAGATCACCATCTTCCACAGACCGTTTGACAGTGTATCGGGCAGTACTTCCACTGGGAATAATTTGTCCACAACATGCATAGCTCGCGGAGTTATTGGACATTCGTCCAGTAGCGGAACATTTACGATATCTTCAATAACCGACTCATACTCCTCGTGCAAATGTTTAAAAAAGTCACAAAGACCTCCGGTTGGCAGATGTAATGGATAGTGTTGAAACTGTTGATTTCCGAGACGACTGAGAAACACGTCACTGGATAGCTAAGGTTAAAAAAAGTATATTTATACAAATCCATCATGGACCACGCTTTACGATGGCTATCTATACTACTACACTACTACTCACCAAGATTGTATCGTCCACCGGTTGATTCACGAAGATCGTTCCGTTAAGTGTCATGGCAGTACGATTGTACTTACGGACGCGCAGAGCGAAATCCAAGTACTCATTTCCGAAAAATTGCTCAAATCGCTCGAATGATGCTTTTATGCTATGAGCGGGTTGAATACAGGCGGCTGCCAAGCACAATAGTATACAGTGCTGCCAACCGAACATCGTATTGGTAAATGTCTCATTGGATGTTGGTTCAACTAATGATATATAAATGCCTCTCATGTAGATCACGTTGTATTGCGTGCCGATGATCGCTGTCCGATTGTGTAAACTGACGACAACCGTACATAAAAGTGACTCACGCATATAGATATGTATTTGTTCGATAATATTTTCTGCCTTAATTGGCAATGTGTCATAACAAAAACTTCAATTTAATCATAACTGCGATCGAAAGCAGTATTTCTCAGCTCTATTTTGTTATCTGTTTGGAACACTTTTATCGAAAACATTGATGAATTTTCTTCTTTGGTATTACAACTATTAAATCGCAGCTGATATTCTGACATTTCTGGCTTCCTTGACATGATTATACGCGTGGTTGATTAGTCAATCCGGCACACGGATTAGTTTTTTCTATTGCAACTTAATTAGTACAAATTTATATTATCTCTTTAAATTAATATTAACGCCACGTTTTTCATTATTTAATCTAAATAAGTAATCATACCCGATAAGCTGTTTTAAAGCTGTTTGATAAAGATTTTGTTCTTCTGTATGTCATCTAAACAAGTGATACCACAGAAACGCGGCCAGGCCATTCGGCATAAATAGACATAAATTTCATTACCGTTACTTGGTATATTAAAGTAGTTAAAACCAATTAATATTTTACAACGAGAATGTATTTCGTTTTTAATGCAATGTATTTTTTTTTTCATTGCAGTGCAATAATGGTCAATAATACAAAGATGCATATAATGTTTAAATTGCCAATTGTATTGTATTCAACAAATAACGGTTTGAGCTTAGTAAGATAGAAATTTAATGATGTCATTCATGTCTGATACTAATTACTAAGTTTATGTCAATGAAGGGACATTGTACGCATTGTATTTAAAATCCTGTATAATCATCACTCAAACGAATACTGGCCATAAGATTTATAACTTCAACCCCGTTCAGTTTTCCAGTGAATACCATCTTCCACAGCCCGACGGACAATGGTTTTGGCAACACTTCTACTGGAAATAGTTTATCTTTAATGTATATGACCCGCTCTGTTATTGGACATTCGGATTTTTGTGGGAAGTTCACTATATCTGATATTACAGATCCATACTCGTCATGCACGTAGTCGAGAAATTCACAGATGTTAGCCGTAGGCAGATGAAGCGGAGAAAACACAAACTGCTGATTACCGAGACGGCTAAGGAAGGCGTTACTTGTGAACTTTTGCGAGAAAAAAGATTCAGATTAATATTTTGCAAACCTTGAAACCAATGTAACTAATTCCGTCGTAACTTAACTCACCTCAATTGTGCTATCTATGACTCGATTCACGTAGAAAGTTCCGTTCAACGTCATAGAGGTACGATTGTACTTGCGAACGCGCACATTACAATTTACAAATTCCCTGTTATCCGTCTGTTCAACACGCTCAAAGTTTGCCCTCACTGCCAGAACAGCGTAAACTCCGGCCAGCAACAAAAGCAAACCGCATTGCCATACAAACATCGTCGCCACAAATGATGCTTTCAACGTTGCTCAAGTTTATATTGTGCAGAATAGTACCATACTTTTGTAAATTAAGTTTTCCCAAACTATCGCCAAACTTCAATCATGCAGAGTTCGTGTTTATCTTTTCGTTTTAAGTTTTTCGTGTACTATTTAGATGTCATGATTGATTTAACTACACGTGGTTTGCTGACGTGTAATGAAAACATTAAAAAATGCATACATTTAGACATGTGTTTTCTCATTCACCTGTACAATTAACTACGCACAAACGTTTCAAAAACGTTTGGGAACATGCAACATAAACCGAGAATGAAAGAGAAAATAGTAATAAAAATATATCCTACGATTGAATGCTTTACCGGCGATTGAATTTTCTTTACCGGCGCAATATGACAGGGTCATAATACATGGAAAAAATAAATATAATTTCTTTACCTTTGAACTCAGACCACGTTCACGAATATCGAACTTAAATAAACAAAACGATAGCATTGTTGTGGAAAAATAGAAGAAAATTCATTAAAACCCATTGTTTTGGAACATTCTGTGCTTATACTACTCTTCACTATGCTTATAATAACCATCCATTTTCAAACAAATAGAACATATTTTTATTTAACCACACATTTTTTTTTACCCTTTTTCCAGCAACTTATAGACGATTAGTTTTAAATATTAAATATTATACCTGTATCTGTAAAGATTAATTTTCCTACAGAAGTTAAAATATTAAAAAGACTAAAAATATTAAAAATATAAAAGTCAAGAAAGTTAATTTAGAGACGTCATAATTTATCAACAATCCTGTCACATGTTATTTATTTATAACAATATAAGGAATGGTATTAAATTTAAAGTGCAAGGCTAGTTAGTTTATACATTTTAGAATATCAAATATTGCTTATCAAATTTTAAATCTAAAACTAAATAAAAATCGATAAAAGCCATCTTAAGAAATAAGAAAAATATAGATAAAATATCTTCTAAATAGTATGTACCTATAAATCGATCTAAAACTTATCCAAAATAATCTTTTTCGTAAACTTTTAATATAATATGATAGTTTACCTTTTCCTCCTCATTCAATCGGCCGCTTAGGACCATTTTCCACAAGCCTATCGGACAAAACGGTGGTAGGACGGAGGATGGAAATACTTTGTCAAGGATGTACGCTTCCCGTACCTTCACCGGACATTCGTTCAACTGTGGCACATTCACAATGTCCTGTATGTGCTCCTCGTACGCGTTGTGCAAGTTGTTGAAAAAATCACAAAATCCACAGGTGGGCAATTTGGCTGGGTAATGGTTGAACTGCTGATTTCCCAGCCGACTGTGAAATAGGTCTGTGTGGAACTGTGTGAAAGAAGCAGCAACCAAAACACAATTCACAAATATGCTTTGTTTGATAGGAAAAATGTTAAAATCGAAGCAAAGTGTACTTTTTTTAATGTCACTTACCACCAAATCGTTATTCATCGGCTGTCGTATGAAAATCGTTCCGTTCAGTGTCATCATAGTACGATTAAACTTTCGCACACGAAGTTTCATATCAACGATTTCGAAGCCACTAAACTGTTCAAATTGTTCAAACAATATCTCCAAACATGTTGTGTATTTATTCAATAGCGCTAAGCAGAGAACTATAATTGTGAAAGCGTTCGTCATGTTAGCCACTGTGTACATTCGCATCCTAGCAGTTACAAATGACACTGATGAAATACACTGAACGGATATACTGTTTCTGACTGAAAAGTATTTTATTTTTTTATTTTATTTTTCTCATTCATTGTTACTGTAACTTGCAACATTGTAATGATAACAAGGTTTAATTATCGGTTAATATGTACAGAATCATTCCGCTCAATCATATATTGTTCAACGATCAGTACACACGCAACACTCCGAGTTAAAACCAATCATTCGAGGCTGCATTGCACGCATAACCACCCAACGAATCCGACATGTTGTTCACCTTGTTTACACTCACACTAATCGTGACATCCTTGCAAGGAATGCAAGTAGACTTCGAACGGTTCGAACAGCTTTCGGGGTTCGATTACTATAAAAGTTCGCTACGAGTTGGCAAGTACAATCGCACAGTTGTTACACTTAACGGCACCTTGGAACTACTACAACCAATTGACAAAAGCTTAATAGTAAGTAACTGAGGTGTGATAATCATCCTTTCGATAATAACTTTTACACTGCTTTCCTTGTCTGTTAAACCTTATATAGGTATCAACCGATCTTTTCCATAGCAGCCGTGGAAATCAACAGTTTAATCACTATCCGGTAAAGTTTCCAACCCAAAACGTATGTGAGTTTATGAACAACATTTACACCGATTACCGTGAGTATCTGGACGATGTGTACAATCTTCCTCCTGAAGGCGAATGTCCAATCACGCCACGTGTTATCTTAGCAAAAAATAAGATATTTCCATCCAAAGCAATACCTGCGTTTTTCCCAGCGGGACTCTGGAAGGCGCACGCTATGGCTTCGGTAAACGATGTCGAGGTCATGCGTTTCGAAATTATCATAAAGGCAAAAAATGATTTAATTTGATGATTTCTTCAATGAAGCTGCACTAAATATCGCATTGTATACTGTTTGCTTTAAAATATACTATCGAAAAAGAAAACGGTTCTTACCAAATAATTTGTTCAACTACACAGCCACATTGTGTTTGTACATGGTTATTGTTTCTAGAAGCATACTCTACTCCAATTAGCAACTATACGAACCAAAGATAATTGCCATACATGAGATTGTATTTAAATTGACTACCAAGCTTTTCCAACAATCGAGTGACTTAATTCGATCAGTCACAGCAGTTGAACCGAATCAGATAAACTCTTCTCGTTGTGCTTGGAAACTGACACGCCATTTTAACAGTTGGTTCGTGTTACTTGCACATTTTGTTCCAAATACATGTGTTATAGTTTTAAATCATTTGGCGACTCTTATTTTTAGCTTTTGTGCTAATAAAATCTAGTGCTTTTAGGCAATTTAAACCTCTTGATTGAATAGCTTACAACATAGAATACATGGATGGAATAAATGATAACCCTGATCTCCAACGTAAAACTATCTGTCATTTCTCTGGAAATAAATTGAGATTATTCTTAAAAAGATGATGTATGAAACTCATTTTTTGCAGTGTCATTATTGTAGCGATCAACCTAGTCAATACGAATGAAACTGATGAATAACACCGAACTGGTTAACAGTTTTCAAATGAATAGTCAAGAAGACCCATGCCATTCAATCAATGTCATTTCACAGTATACAAGCGTACTTATCGGTTAATGAGTTCATGAGCGTTTTGCAAAGTTTTTAATTGTTCATAATCAACGATCAGTACACACGCAACACTCCGAGTTAAAACCAATCATTCGAAGCTGCATTGCACGCATAACCTACCCAACGAATGCAATGCAAGTAGACTTCGAACGTTTCGAACAGCTTTCGGGGTTTGAATATTATAACAATTCACTACGAGTTCGCAAATACAATCGTACAGTTGCAACACTCAATGGTACTTTGGATCTGCTACAACCACTCAACAAAAGCTTAATAGTAAGAAATTGATATGCTGTAGATGTTCTTTTCATAATTACTTAAGCGTTGCTTTCTTTGTTTGTGAATCCCATATAGATATCGACCGATCTCTTTCATAGCAGTCGTGGAAATCAACAGTTTAATCACTATCCGGTAAAGTTTCTAACTCGAGATATATGTGAGTTTATGAACAACATTTACACCGACTACCGTGAGTACGTGAAGGATATAATCAACATACCTAAGGAAGGCGAATGTCCAATCTCACCCCGTACTGTTTACGTAAGCAATAAGGTGTTTCCAACCAAAGCGGTACCTCATTTTTTTCCTGCAGGTCTCTGGAAGGTTTATGTTATCTCTTCGCTAAACAATGTCGAGGTGATTCGCTTCGAATTGATCGTAAAGATTAAAAACGATTTCCCTTGATAGTGGTGGCTAATCATACAGATAGACACACCACATTGTATTGTTTTGTAAAATGTATGTTAATCAAGACATAAAATGACGGACTGACTATTCCGGCACCCGGTACAACCAAGTCAAAGAGGCGAGCAGTTCTAGGTAAAAGATATAAAAATAAGAATAATAAAAAGAAGAAGAACATCCAGCCATTCGATCGTTCTAAATTCTTTCAGTTTTCCTACCGATCGGTGATACTCTTCTTATATAAAATAACATATTTGTGCTTGGGTTATGTTTCAAGTAGCAGATTATATCCCAATAGGACTGATTGCCATAGATTTAAATCTTCTCTTCTTTCTTGGCCTAACGACCTCTTGGTCATGCCTGCCATTTCTGGCTTACTAGACTTATTGTTACCGCATAGTTGGATAGTCAGTCCTCACTATGGGGGAACGGCCCAGATGAGACTTGAACCCCGGTCCTGCCGTGTGAAGACCGGCGCCGCTGTCGCATCTACCACCGGGCCGCCCCCGGTAGGTAGATTTAAATCTATGGTCTTTAAATTTGTTACCAAGCTTAATTAACAACCCAACCATTGTTCATATAAACTTGTGGTTTTTAATTTGTTTTAAATAAACAATTTTTATTAAAAAAAAATAATATGGCTTTCTTAGTTATATGGCAGATAAATATGGGCAGACATCTGATAATGTAATTCCTGTTCGTTTTTACTGTTGACACAGGCAAAACAAATAAACGGTGCTCATCAGAGTGTTTGCACAATGCATAAAGAACGAAAATAGGTTCCGGACGTTGTACAAACCACGATTTATATTGTACATGTATCAATAACAGTGCTTCAATAATAAAAACGATCGCGCAACATGCTATATGTATATAGTGTTTATCTCACCAACAAGATCAACAAGATTTGTAATCCCAGACAACCAGCGTATGCAAAGCTTCTATTCATTAGATTTAGTATATTAATAGTGACCGCCGGATAGCTCTCATTTCACAGCACAGCAGCTTCAACCCAAAAGCACATCAAACATGGAAAAGGTTTGGAGTCTCTTAAGTTTAATGTCGTGTTTTGTCTCTCTGCACGGAATAGTTATGGATTTTGAAAGAGCAGAACAATTGTCTGGATTCGATGTGTATAGCAGCACGCTACGAATTCGCAAATATAACCGTACAACAATCGTAATGAACGGTACATTTACGTCAAAGATTCCTCTCAACAATAGCTATAAGGTAATAGAAATAGTTCAAGACAAACCACCAACAGCATAATCTGTTTCTTTCCATCCCCATCAGGTGTCGACAGAACTTTTTCACAGTCCTCTGGGCAATCAACAATTTAACTACTATCCAATGAAGCTGCCCTCTAAGCCGTTGTGTGATTTTATGGATAATTTAAACGACGAGTATGGTGAATACTTGACAGATGTGTACAACTTACCGGACCCTGGAACATGCCCGATACAGCCACGCGAAGTTCACACCATTAACAAGATATTCCCGAACCAAGCGATTCCTCCGTATATGCCTAAAGGGTTGTGGAAAGTTCTCATCTACACTACACTGGGTGATGTGGTTGTATCGAAATTTGAGTGGATAACTAAAGCAAGCAGCGATCTGTTCGCTTGACAAGGGGTTTCTTCCGCTGACACACATAGCTGGCACGCTTAGTACGTTCATTCAGTAATAAATTGTCTCTAAAACGAAGGTTGCTACACTGTTCAGATGGCTGCGGAAGAAAACATTGCTGCACGAGTATGCTTTGAGCCTTTTGAACAGTCAGGTCTTTTTGACTACGGTCTATCCTTTCGAAAGTTACTTATATTTCATGTGTGTAAATTTATCAATTGCTCAATCGTACAAGTAAATTCCTTCGAATGGTAAGCAACGTCATAAGAAGTCGCGGTGATGCTGCATCGATTACAAAAAAGCAAAAAAAAAGAGCAAAATATGTGTTGATCTTAAGTTATCATAATTCTTGTAATTCGTTCTTGAATTGCTTGAGTCATTCGTCATACAGCTTTGTTTAAAATGAGCAGAGATTTAGCAATTCCATAATTATTCACTCTAGCGTATTCAGATAGCTAACATTTTCACTCAAAGTCCTCCGAAAAGTTTGTGTCGTTCATTCGCAAAATAATTGGTGACTTGATTTGTGTCGATCGTAATGGTTACAAATGATCAGGCTTTGATTAACGTTATTTTTACATTTATATTCTTCTTTCTTGGCCTAACGACCTCTTAAGGTCATGCCTGCCATTTCTGGCTAACTAGACTAATTGATACCGCATAGTTGGTTAGTCACTCCTCACTATGGGGGGAACAGCCCAGATGAGATTTGAACCCCGGTCCTGCCGTGTGAAGACCGGCGCCACTGTCGCATCACCACCGGGCCGCCCCGGTGTATAATACATATTATAATACATATAATATAACTGTCTTAATCCATTAGCTTAAAACCAGTTTGTTTGTGCAAATAGTCATAATCTGCCACCGACGATCGTCTACGTAGGCAACCGGGAGACAAATACACGTGTGATGTTCCTTAACATCTAGCAAATCAGATGCTCACACGCCATAACGCTTCATTTATCACGACTATTGGAAAAACATAAAATTAGAATGAACAATTACGATTGCCAGAGAGCAAGTTGTGTGTTTGAATAGTACATGTTGTACAAACAACATGCAGTACGATTGGTTGTTGTTGGTAGCAGCGTTAGCTTGCACAAACGGAGTAGAAGTTACTTTCGAAAGGATAGAACAATTGTCAGGCTTCGATATCCTGCACAGTACGCTTCGTGTGCGCAAATACAATGCTACGACGATGGTATTGAACGGTTCGCTTACATCAATCATTAGCTTTAACAATAGCCTCAAGGTACGACTAGGTATTTTGTTTAGAACGATAGTTTTCACCACATTTTTTTCGTAAACAATCTAAATCCGACAGGTTTCCACTATCGCCTTCCACAGCAGTCTTGGCAATCAACAGTTTAACTTCCATCCCTTAAAGATACCATCCGCACCTGCCTGCGTTTCGCGCGACAAGCTGTACGATGAGTATGGGCAGTACTTATCGAATGTTTACAATCTCCCGAAGAAATATGTGTGTCCCATACTTCCGAGAGAAATTTACATACTCGACAAGGTGTTTCCAAATGACGCGGTTCCTGTATTTATGCCCATAGGGCTGTGGAAGATATTTGTTATCCTTTCCCTGCACGACATTGAGTGGTCTCGATTTGTAATACTTTGTAAAGTTACCGGATACTTTGGATGAATCACTTTTTTATAGATAGATTGGTAGCTGTTTATAGTCGAGATTCTACATTACTTCTCTTCTTTTGATGCTACAGACAAACTAAATAGTAAAAGCTTCTGGTTGTCCAGTCAGTACAGTGAAGGAAATAAATGTTAATCAATGTATGGTCAATGTGTGCGTGTGTGTGAGTTTTTTTTTTAATTTATGCAACTAGTCCTTGACTTCCATCTTACTAACAAGTGGTACAGAGTGAGCTATCACAAACGAACGATACCATCCTGTATCTTTGCTAAGTTCAACTGAATGTACTGCAATATCTTTGGTAACACTATAGGGCTCGGTCTTCGTAGTAATGCCAATGTAAGTATCACATCAAAGTGTTCGTAAAAAATATATATATAACTAAACACTTTCTGCTTCTTTGATCAGTGTTTATTTTGCAATTGAAAAAAAATTATTCAACCAATGTCAAACATTAAAAACACTAAAACCGTATCAAACAATTCGAATATTTGACATTTTGTGCCACATACACACACTTTTCAGTTATCGGTAGCTTTTAATACTATGCTGTAGTTTATAATCTCCTTTCCGTAAAGCTTACAACGCACCAACGCTTTCCACAAACCATTTCTGAGTAATCGTTGCGGTATCGCTTCGGTCGGAAATTCCTCATCAAATATGTACATAGTTCTAATTTTGATAGGACACTCGCCCAAGTCCGGTCCATTCACCAAAAACTTCATCTCTTTAGGATAGGTTGAGTAGATGTATTCCATAAAGTCACATATTCCCGCGGTTGGAAGTTTCATCGGCACATGGTTGAACTGTTGTTTGCCGAGGCGGCTGTAGAATAAGTCTAATTGAAACTTTATTGAACAACGCGTTAAATAAAAATGAAAAGACTGTTATTAAAGCAACATTTTGTCAAACTTACTTAGGCAACGTTTCGTACCTTATAATCGTTGGTACCTTCGACAAACATGTGAAGCGTCCCGTTTATCACCGAGGATGTTCTGTTGTATTTTCTTACTCGTAGATCAAGCCACATAACATCCTGGCCTACAATTTGGTTAAAGCTTTCCAGTGTTAGCTTTTTACCACACACCTGGTGGCTACAACAAATAAAAACAATGGAGCAAACACACACCGTTGCTATCCTGTGTATCATTTTTGAACTGATTGATCTAATTGACCGTGTAAAGTGCCTACGGCTGCTGGTTTTATACCTGTGTTTTATCAACCGATCTGTTCTTGTTCACTAGTTCAACATTGTATGTGCGTGTGATTGTACTATGCTAAATTGAAATGTCAGTTTTTTTTTAATAAGTTGTAAAGATGCCTTTTCTAGGTTAGTTTTGTCTAGGCATTGAATAATTATATATTTCCTTTCGACCTATGCCCTTGTAACGTTATTAGTTCCACTGAACTGCTCAACAAAATCGTGATTTATGTTTGTTTTACTACACTTCTTTCAAGGCAATTTGGGAAACCATTGTTAGCTTCCTGAACCTATTTTACCCGAATCCGCATGCTCAGTTTTATTCAAGCGGAGACCGGAGTCCGGATCGAATTTGATCTCTGTTCATGACCGTCATATTGAGAATTATTTCACCAAACCACCCTTCTTTTCACATACACTTATTTTGGTGGTTAACAACATACGTCAGACAAAAATCACGAGATCATTAATGTCCTTCAAGGGTATTGCAGAACACATATCAGTACGCTAGACGGACAGCATGTGGCATCACATTTCGTAAGAAAGAAAGTAAATAATTTTGTCCCAAGAAACGCCTGTTCAAGTCTAGCAGTCCAGATCACACTAAAGAGATTTCAGACAACACAGGGATACACAAGAAAACTACCCGAAAGGCAAAAGAAAAAAGAGTTTAAACATAGAGGCTTAGTTATGTCTGACTTTAGCCTACGTGTAAGACCAAACACTTTGAACGCTTAGAATATTATGCCTACAAAGTAGTCGATTAGAGGCTTGAAGGCATAGAACAAAGGACAGACAATAGAATAACATAATAAATTCATACTCAAATGATGAGGTAATACACTATCGAGAAGATCGGAAAGATTCTCGACTATGCTAACACTCAAACACACTAAGACTTGACAACTGAAGCTGAACCACACATGTAATAAAAGAGTAGAATAAGGATAAAGCAAAAACTAAATGTAGCAAAAACACTTTATTACGATCACTTGTTTGCGACTCCTTTCTCCCAATCGCTGCTGACCTGTCTTTGTATATAGATTGCTTAGCACCACTCTCTCTTTTGTCATCCGTTCTCGCGCTTCTTTTCACATTTAATTTCCCTTTTCCTTTAATACACACTGAAATACCGTGCAAAGGAAAACCCCTGTTCCATTCAATTTATATGCATTTAACATCACACATTATAAACACATAACTACAATCAAATTCGCGCTATTCAAATATCAGTGGCTTTAAAAATAGTATAGTAGCTTATAATCTCCTTTCCGTGCAGATAACATCGCACCACTGATTTATACAGTCCATTCCTGAGCAATATTTGCGGTACGGCCTCGGTTGGAAATTCGGCATCCAATAAATACATTTCTCGAACCGAGATGGGACACTCACCTTTTTCTGGTGCATTACGAAAAAGGTACATATATTGCTTATAGTTTGTGTGTAGATGATCCATAAAGTCACATATTCCCGCCGTAGGAAGTTTGATGGGCAAATGATTGAACTGTTGGTTGCCCAGTCGACTGTAGAAGACGTCTACCTGAAACTAGAGTGAGCAATATTTCTGTAAAAACATAATTTCACTATCAACAAACTTTCTAGCACAATTTCTCTGTACTTGAAAATCGTTGGTGCCTTCCTTAAATATGTGAATCGTCCCGTTTATTACGGTGGTCGTTCTATTGTACTTTCTAATCCGTACATCAAACCATAGGGTATCCTGACCTAAAGTTTGCTCGAAATTTTGCACCACTAATTGCATACCAAATAACTGACAGCAGCAACAGATCAGAACAATGGTAATCAATGAAACCGCTGATATCCTGCGTATCATTTTAGAAACACATTCACTGTAACACTGGTCGTTTGCATGCTTCTAGGGTATGTCTATATACCTTTATCTTATCGTAGGATCTCTGACATGACACGCAATTGTAATACTGTGTTTAAATGTTGCTTGTTATATGGGTAGCTAAGTAACAGGAGATCGTGATCATTTTTTCAACTCCATGGCATAGATTTTTATGGGCGGTAGTGTAACGCAGGACTGACTATCCAGCTACGCATGCATTAATTGAACGAAGCAGAAAATGGTTAATCCAGCTCGTGTTTTCAATAATAATTAAAGTGGCTTTTCTTTGTTAGTCGTATTTCTGTCTCAATCTACATCCAACATCTTTTTCTTCCTTCTTTGATGTCGATCTCGAGAGGTTTAAGCTAGTTTTTGCTGTCTTACTAAACTTTATTTTACCCATAGCTGTTTCGATACTCGGTTGTACCGTGTGACCAGCATGCCCATACTTTGGCACATAGGTTTAACAATGTTCATTTTCTTGATTATGATCGAAAATGCAAAATTGCATACTACTAATAAATAAAGTGTACATTATAATAATATAATTTACTATTTTTCCATCATCATCACACGTCAATATACATCAAAATTACATTTATTAGTTTAATGCCGCAGCGCCCATACCGTAAGTTCTCAATCATTGGAAGCTCTCAGGGCAAAATTAAATCCAAGATGAGGTTCGTTTCTTAACACACCGCGTATGTCTAGCTTCCATAGGCCCACCTTCTGCATCACCAGCGGCCATATCTGGGACGGAAATTCTCTATCTAAAACGAGCATTTCCCTCGGTAAAAGGTTGTACTGTTGATTGCCCAGACGGCTGTAGTACATATCAAGTTGATACTATAAAATTAGCAGTGATCGATAATGAAACTTAACGTGTTATTCCGCATTCTAGTTATTCTGCATTATCTTACCAGTACATCGTTGCTGGTGTCATGAAAAATATGGAACGTGCCATTTAAAACACTCGTCGTTCGATTAAACTTCCGTACGCGCGCATCGCACAACATGGCATCCTCTCCAAAAGTCTGCTCAAAGCTTTCGAAGGCAATATTTATACAGTACACCGTCACACTGCAACAGTACAGTACAATAACGATCCATAATGTTGCCGTCATTGATAAGTGGTTTGCAAACAGATCGCTTCCGGGGATACTAAATGTGAGGTAGTAACGTAAAGAAGTATTTAAAAGCTTTCGTTAGCTCAGCAAAATTTATCAACACGTGCATCAGCGTATATTTTTGTTGTACCTCACAGTTGACACAGTTTTTATTGGTTGCATGTTATTTTAAAAGTACATAAACACGTGAACTGTGTATCTCGCTCTGATAAGCTGTGTTTGTGTGTATCAAGCAGGATGTTTGTAGCAAATGATAAAATATAGCTGCACGAGCTGTTTCTACGAGCTGTACGGAGATCTCACCATAATGTCATAGGTTTATAATTCATTATTAAATTCAAGGGGATGTGAGTGACTTACTTGAAGTTAAAATTAAGATTTAGTCTAACATAAGCTGGGATGTAATAAATTAACATGTTGTAGAAACTAATACTATTACAAAACGCAATGCACAACATGTCTGGTTCATAATGCTCACACACGACATTAAACTCATGGCACATTAAGATAAACTGATCAGAATTCCTCTACCTCAAGTCATCTAGCAAGGAGCGATCATGACGGGACGCACAAACAAAATCGTGAAGGGAACACCGGCAAGCCAAGCCGCTACTGTATTGCCGATTGTATTGCAATTACGCTACTTCGGTAATTCAACACCAGAGAGCGAGCTGTTGAGCTTGACAGCGTTGAGTAACGGTGAAACGTGGGTAATTCAGGCAGCACTGGTACTCGTTAACAGATCAAATTGGTAGTGAAATGTAGCTAGAGATCAATACGCACTTCACTACAGATCACACAAGCGAGCAGTACATCATGTTGATGAAGGTTGCTTGATCAGGACAATTAGTTAGTTACCCTTAGCTAGAAACTGATCCAGTTGGTCGTAAAAGCTCAACTTAGTACCAAAAAGCACGTCTAGCTCTATGACCCAGCTTTTGCGTTCAACGATAGAGTCGTATATAGCATAATTGTGAACTAACCTTCGTCAATAAATATCAAAGCAGGAGATCAGGTATATCTTACAAATGAAAATCGAAGTAAACTAGATCCATTTTACATAGGACCTTTCACAGTAATAGAAGTACAAGAAGTTAACTGCAAAATCAAACACAACATAACAAACAAAACATCAATAGTACATAAAAATCGATTAAAACTAGCATAGGTGAATAATGTTATTCTTCCACTAGACTCCATCATAACATTATTCAACAAAAGAAGGGAGGTGTAGCATCCACAATGCTATACATATGCTGAACCAAACTTTCGATATAGCACGAAACAGTAAACATCAAAACTAGGGCATCAGGTTAATACCCCACAATAAAAACATAACACAAACAGCTGGAATCAAAGTAAACGATATTTGTCAAAGCATGCAACTATTGCATAATTAGCTATTTTGACCGAACACCCGTCGAAGCGCCGCCCAGCGCACTCGACTAGCGAGCGGCGCAATGCAACCAGACACGAAACCGTGTAGTCAGCATAACACATAGGTTTGCGACGATAACCATAAGTCTTGTCTTCACACGGAAGAAACATTGTAAGCAAATTTATATACTCAGCAATTAAACAGACAGACAGAAAAACCTATTTGAACCAACAAACAAACGCAACCCGTTTAACATCGAGATGTAATTTGACACTTTTGTTTACGACAAAAGCCTTATGCTTTTGTCGTCAACCAGGAAAGATGTTGAGCAATTTAACCATGCGAAAATAATGGAAAAATGTTAACACCCCGACGGACTGACCTATTTTAAGTATTTTGAACTTAATGTAAAACAATGAAAATTTGATAATAAATAAAGCCACCTATCCCGACAGGGATAGACAGAGTTGGTCGTTGGACATAGACAGAGTTGTGTCCAAATTCATTCAAGAGCTTTGATTGTCCCCCTACCCAAGGTAAGGCCTCAATGTCTCCAACAATCCAGTAAGGAAAATCTCCTCCAGATTTTTGTGATCGCCTGGACGATCAAGACGCTGGTTCCAACCACAGCCGGAACCATCATGATAGCGGAACCGATTTTTCCGCACACTAAAGTGTGTGTTCGCGTGTGCGCCCACAGACGACGTGAGTAAGAAAGCGTGCGCGCGAACACATCACATGGCGACCGTGATTTTAATCTGCAATCGTCAGATACCAGAAAAGACATCACATGACCGTGAGTTTAAGCTGCAATCTACGGATAGTAAAGCAGTGCGAATGAAAATACCAAAGTGAAAAAGTGCAAAGTGCAAAAGTGCGAATAGTGACAGAGATCACAGACTATAGTGACCTTGATGTGGAGCACAGAGCAAAGTGATGTTAGTGACAATATGCAACCGTCGTATGATACGACAGAAAACCCCTAGTGAAAAGTGCAAGTGTTATATATCATAATCCACTGGCGAAAATAACTAAGTGTAATATGACGCGAAATTAATCGCTAGACATTAACAGTGCAACACCCGTACAACGGTACTGTGAAAAAATCGGTATTGTGCAAATCGCATCGAACATAACAGTGTAACATCCAATGATGTCATCCGAAGGTGAACAATCCGTAGTGAGTGATAATTTTTATCCGAGTGAGAACATTTTAATTTACTCAAACGGCAATTGGCTATTTAAAAGCGACAAAATGGGAGGAAAAACTTTAAAACCGGAAGATGAAGTGTTAAAAACAACCTGTATAAAAACGCTTCTACTAAAGTCAGTGACGTCAACGAGCAGTCTAAAAGTGAGTGAAAAAACGACAACTGAAGTGGAAGGCGAGACCACGGTGCACGAAAGTGGACCGGCGGGATCTAAAGAGACAGGAGTCTCCAACGTGGAAGCCAACGGACAGGAGTCCCAACAAGAATGCTACGGACAGGAGTCCCAACGGAGATGCTTTTGGAAACGAGTTCCAATGAAGGATGCCAGCCTAATTCAGAATCGACATAGCAGCAGCCGATGGATATTTCGCGAAATGGTTAAGATAAGTACCACACAATCATGTAAATAATTAATAATTATATAATATTAAACTATATATCGAACAATGCTAATATAAAGCAAAACAGATAATAAAATTTGATATAAATGAAATGAGAAAAATGTAATGAAAGAAATAAGCAATATAGTTTGATCCAATAATACGAAAGAAATTTAATAAGGAAAGAAATAATGGATATTTGAACGAATTCATAAAATTTAAAATGTTTCCAATGCTTACGAATGTATATGTTGAAAATGACGAAAATATTGAAAAGTATAAAAATGATGCTACTATATGCAAGATGAAGATTATTACATGGAATTTATGAGCTGATACATTTCCTTATAGTTTCTTTAAATTTATTCAATAACCTAAGTACTAGAATAGAGGTTGAGACACTCAGCAATTCAATCATAACGCTGAACAGTATAAAAGAGAATATTCAAGAAAGCGACAAAGAGGAATC
>KZ062159.1:145427-199702 GCA_002091835.1 Anopheles maculatus | reverse complement strand
GAAGAGCGGGATACGGACGCGATCGATAACTATCTCGCAGAGGCAAAGTCGGTGCTGGAGCAGATCAAGAGCTACTGGCCACAGTACGCGCTTGACGGGTATCTGAACATTTGGATTGTGAAACCGGGCAATAAGTGCCGCGGGCGCGGTATCCATCTGATGAACAACATCAAGCAAATCATTGCCATGGTAAACCCGCCGATTGTCAGCAAAACGCGATACGTTATACAAAAGTACATCGGTAAGTTTGCAGTCTTTTCAACCAATACTCTGAGCCCTTGCAGTGAAGGAATGCACATTCCCCAAATCCCCTACCGCACGGTAGTGTTTGTGTGACGCGTTGGCATGCATGTCTCGCGGGGGGTGGTTTCAAAGGGTTGCAGCCGTACGAGGAACACGCATAATTATTCCTGTCGAAGGGGAAGCGAATAGGGGCCGTCCGTGCCATACCTTTGGTAGTAGATTCTTTTATAAAGTGCTAGGGACCATGTTTTTTACCATAGAAACAACGATGGAATTCCAGCTGTTTTACCTGCAAACTCGTTGTAGTGTTTGTAAAAGGAGCACAAGCAGTGCTATGCAATTTTCATTCCTGTGCACTCTTTTAGTTTTCGGTTGGCCAAAGAAAAATGTAGTTTTATTCATTGCGCAGTCCATTTTTGGCGAAAAGTTGTTAGTAGTGCGACGGGAACACAGAAAACTAGCATTTTTAGTGATTAAAACTCTGTGTAGTGCAGTGGGTTAAAACGTAAATGTTTAGTATAAACGTGTTCCGTTTCTTGTTTTAACTAAGCAAAGTTCTCGGAGGCAACTTAACCGTTTTTTTTTTCTTAGCGAAATTGGACGGAGAATGTCGATTCCAAACAATAGGGCTGTCCTGTTTAACGAGTAGTAGAAATGTTCAATAACGTTCACCATAAGACTTGAATTGCAAACGCTATTGGAGATTCGCTGATCTTTCTATTTCAGAGCGTCCACTCATTATTCACAACACAAAGTTCGACATTCGGCAGTGGTTTATGATCACTAGCGTGCAACCGCTGAATATATGGTTCTACAAGGAAAGCTACCTACGCTTCAGCTCACAGCAGTACAATCTCATGAATTACCACGAATCGGTTCACCTAACCAACCATGCCATACAGAAAAAATACCACAATGCGGTTCGAGACGAGCGGCTACCGCACGAAAACATGTGGGACTGCCACACCTTCCAGGCTTACCTCCGCCAGATCGACAAATACGAGATGTGGTCTGAACGCATCTACCCCGGTATGCAAAAGGCAATCATCGGCTCCCTGTTGGCCTGCCAGGACAATATGGACCGACGACCTAACACGTTCGAGCTGTATGGTGCAGATTTTATGATAACGGAAGATTTCTATCCCTGGCTTATCGAGATCAACTCGAGCCCGGATCTAGCGCCCAGCACAAGCGTCACGGCACGGCTGTGTCCGCAGTGTGTCGAAGACACGATAAGAGGTAAGTCAACCGTTTAAGTGTCGATCGCTCTCTGAAAAGGGGGTGATATAGATTGACGACAAATGCTTTTGTCTCTCTGCTATAGTGGTGATCGATCGGCGAACCGACTCTAACGCTCCCACCGGTTCATTCGAGCTAATCTACAAACAGGTCATACCGAAAACTCCTGCCTACATGGGGCTCAATTTGCAGCTGCGCGGACATCGTATCACGCCCAAAAGCTCCATCAAGAAGGACCGTATGCGAATGCTTCCACTGAAACCGGTCCAAAACGTGCTGCAAGTGTCCCGGCTGGCCACTTCGGCGGCCGCAGCATCGGTTGTAAAGCAAACCGCATCACCGGTCATAATGGATTTGATAGAATGCATGCAGTTTCGGGACGGCAAACCGGATGATGATATGTCACGCCACCATGGGCTGGTGCGTGGTGGATGCGGCGTTACCTCGGCCACACTATACAAACGGTCCAATTTTTCGCACAAAAACAATAACCTGCGGTACGACTTTGAGAAGAAAAAATCCTACATCATCTCGAAAACGGGCGAATTGTTCCGCCGCAATGGAGCCGGCAGCGGTTCCAAGTTTCTGACCGATGGGGACACGTACATCGACAGTGTGGAAGCTTGGGAACGGGCCACGACTAGCTTCTTCCAGCATAATTTCTCCAACACGCTCAGTTCACTCACTGTTAGTAACGGCAGTAACGGTAGAGAACGAACCGGGTCGGAATTATCGGACGAAGGACAATCTCGCCCAGCTCCCGCTATGCCCACTGCCATGGCATCGGGCAACGGCTACTCTGCTGCTGGTGGGGCAAACAAGTGTACGATCAAGATCACCGATTGTGATGAGTCTAGCAGCCAGTCTAATTCTGACTCCGAAAAACGTACCACTAGCGTGGAAAACCTGTCCACTGCCAACGGAACTCACGCGAGCCACGCACCGTCTAATGGTTTTCCCGCAGCTATCCGCTACAGTACGCGACACACCGGCGGTCGTATGACGACCTCAAACAACTTCTACACGCTTGGATTTAGCTTGCAAACGAGACCATCGAAGTCGGTGGCTGCGAGGACGGGCAACAAACTGCATCACGCACAATCAGCCGAGGATCTGCCAGCATCGCTGGCAGGGGAACGTTCGTCCGCAATGCTGCTGCATCCCGGCAGCGTTACGTCTTCGGTACATCACCGTACACACAGCACGAACGGCAGCAGCACGGTAGAGTCTTCTACTGGATCGACCGGAGGCGGTACGTCGGGAGCTTTCTAGCAGCCGTGGAACACCGCCGCCCGTTGCTGGGGCGGAAAGCACGGTGATGAATTTTCTCAGCTACTGCTAAGGTCCAGCTTTGCGCCGTACACCGGCAAAACCTCCACAAACCTTATCCCGCCTATTTATAGTTCCTCCTGCTCCACGACCTCGTCCACTCCGTCTGCTAACGCATCCTTTCCATCCCATTGGCACTCGCGCTGCAATCTTCCCATCACACGCGGCCACTGTTTCATGGGCAGCAGCTCTAGCAGTACCCATGGTTACGGCATCAGCAAAGCAACAACCACTTCTTCCACTGCTATAAGCAACAGCATGAGCAACAGCAACAGCCACTATCATCATAACAGTACTGTAAAAAGTAGTAGACACAACGCAGCAACCCCCGCCACACGTTTCCATGAAACGCTTTTCCGTGTACCTCTGGTGAAAATTCAAGGTTCTTCCTTACTTAAACCAAATTGTTTTGTGTTTCAGTAGATTCTAGTGTACCTTTACTCGGTGTATAAGTGTGTTATCCTGATCCCGGGCGGCAGCGGCAGAAGCACCCACCATTAGCAGTAGCAGCGGACACTTCCGTTCGAAGGGATATATTAAATTTTGTTGGACATCCCTGGCGACACAGGGACAGGCCTCTCCGTACGCGGTTGTTGTTGTGAGCAAGAGTTACAATATTTTAAGCCTAAAGCCACTAGTTTAGCAAATTATAATCTACACACGTTCGGTAGGCTGCGGCCAGCGTAGCGTTAACATTGATTGATTGATAGAGGTGTTCATCCGGTGTTGAACAGTTTCCGTTGAACGAAATAGATAAATGAAATGCATTTAAAAATCAAATTTGTTACCAGTGATGTATGGGACAGTGATCCCGGTGTTGATCTCGCAGACATAACGCTGGAACTGGGCGAGATCGATTATGGCAAGCAACTGGATCAACGTTTCGAGCAAGCGCCGGTCCATCTTTCCAAACGCTTTCTCAAAAGTTTACCACCTGTGGAGCCACTGTCCAATCCACAGCGTAGTTCCTCCACCGGTGTTACCGGTGATGATCGTGCATTATCACCACTATCGCGACCATTCCCAAACCCGAAGGCAAACCAGCAGCATGTGCATACATTCCCCCGAATGACTCCTCGGTTGCATGCTCTAGAGGACGACGATGACTCGAACCGTACGCCAAAGCACAAGTTTTTTCGCAACTATAGCTTCGATTTTCTGAAACAAAAGCAGCTGAAGACGAAAATTGCCTCGGCCGTGGAAAAAAAGCACATTTTTTCGATCGTTGGCCACTATCCGGCGTTGCGGAAAGCACTCAAAACACGCCACTGGCTTGAAAAGCAAACCTTCCGAAGTGCCCTGCTGCGCGAACTGTCGCATCATGCACTGTTGCAAAAGGCATCGAACGGAAACGAGTACGAGGAAGCGCTAGTTTCCAAGTACCTTAAGCCATACCTGCCGTACTTCATCTGGCAGCACCGGAACATGCGCGATTGCAAACAAGATCGCTTTTACGCGCCGTACCGCAGTCGGATTCACTACGAGCGACCGTACGATTTTGCTGTGAAGGAGAATTTAATCCGATTGATAAATGCTTCCCACTGGCACCAGGAGGAAGGTTTCGCTGAGCTGGACTACCCACGAACGTATCTGCTCGATACGGAGGACATCATTACCAAGTTCCAGGAGGACTACCAGCTTACGATAGTGAGCAGCTTTCTGTACCACATGTCCAAACACTTGGAACACGCGTTTGATGACGAAGGCACGCTGCCCACGGATGTGCTGACGATAGCGATGAATTATCTGCGATACTACTTGGGTTGTGCACAGCACGAGGATATCGATCACGAAGAGTTTTGTGAACCGTTGCTAACGCCCGAGAATCGGCACGAAATGGAACAGATACTGGCGGGAGAAGCACAGTTCGGTAGTATACCGGGGTACGAGGTGCTGTCGTTGGTGGCGCAGGTGAAAAAATTGGTGCACGAAGCGGCAAAGATTTTTCCGGACATGAAGATCGATGGGATACGAAACATGTGGATACTGAAGCCGGGAAATCGATGTCGTGGGCTAGGGATAATGATCTTCAACGACGACCGTAAACTTTTGGAGCACGTGGACAGCAATCCGGATGTGAAGTACGTTGCACAGAAGTATATCGGTAAGTTGAACCCATCGTTTTTTTATGTATATCAAATTATTCTTTATATCAGTTTGCAATTTTTTTAATTTAGCGGGTTAAAAATGTTGCTATTGATTGATCCGATATCCGTGATTGCTTTTTATTTTGATCCCGTGCATTTAATTAACATTACGAATTGATGTAACAAGGTACAGCAGTGTAAAACAGTGTACAATACGATAAAACCTGGTTCCGATTACAGCACATTTTGCTACCCATCGCCCCAAACCAGGGCGTCACGGAATGATCAAAAAGAATTTCATCGCCGTTGACCCGATTTAACTGGTCTTTTCAAAGTATTTCCCCCCCATTCATTTCCTAATTGCTTTCCGTTAGCCTCCGTCTCATTCTGGTACGTTTCCGGCGGGCATGGAAAAGCAGCTTGAACTGATTTCATTACCTGATTATCCTTATTTTCCCGGTGAGGGAGCGCTAATTCGCTATCCCGCTTAAGCAATAGTTGTTTTCTACAATCGATCATAGATGGGTTGAGTTGGGAAACGAGCTAAAAGGTTCGCTCAGCTTACCATTGTCGCAACACAAACGTCGAGTGGCAAAGGGAAGCCTCAGGACCAAACATAAAGGCATCGTAATTCCTGTCTTTGTTACATAAAATCGACTAAATAAGAATCCCGTTTTCGGAAACCTAGTTTTAAGCGTTTCAGGGACCTGTTACGGGTTGCATATATACACTAGCGGGAATATATGTATAGAGATACTTGAAACACTTTTTTTAGTAACCAGTAATGCTTAATGGTTATGTGAATTACGTGAATATGGGGGAAAAAATTATCTCAATTTTTGTGTGAAAATAACAACAGTTCACTTCAAAACACTCGTATGACTTTTTAAATAATTGATGATTATAACTTATTTAAATCTATTTGAAACAGTATCAATGGAAATGTTTAATCATTAGTTTTTAATGAAGTATCACCGGATTTTCTCTTCTTCAATTCTTTTTTACGTTTTTTAAAAAGGTTTTTGTTTATTGGAAATTGTACAGCATTCACATACTTGTAGTAGTATGTATTAATATTTTTTTAAATTTTAATAATACATATACATACGTCAATGAAAAAAGATAACTATATTCATTACACAAATATACTTATTAAAAAAAGAAACAGTAATGGCCTAGATTTTTACGGCAAATAGTTCAGCGTTTATATTTGTTCTCGCTAGTGTATGTGAGCCGTGCATCTCACCGTTTAAAAGTAGAACATTGAATGGAATTATTTTATTTTATTACACAAGCAGAAATTATGAATATTCCCTAACTATTTCCTCATTTTCTTTTATGTTGGAGGACTATAAAACAAAGGGACTTCATTTAAATTGAAGCTTGTTTGCTACCGATGTTCAATTAAGCTGGGACTTATAATAAAATTTTTGCACAATTATCATATCAGACAGACCAGGAACGATAAACCACTTTGCACAAAATACAAGACTATCGGGCGCTAGAGAGTAAGATAGCATGGGTAGAGGGTTGAAGAAAGCAAAACGGGGCCACTAACACACTGTACTTTGAATTCCCAAACACTGCCTTGGTAACGGATCAGTTCGCATAATGTTGGCACACTCCTCCACACACACACACACAACAAGAACAACGGTAGATACGGGGAGTTGTATGCAAAATAAAAGGCTCGATATTTTGCCTCCCCTTGGAAACGCTTTCTTTCACCCACGCAAAGCAAGATAATGCGATAATGTCAAACAGCTATAGCGCAACACCAGGCGGGGAACCATTTGCTGATAATTGTACATCTATTGTTTTGTTTTTTTTTGCTACAGCTTTTGCTGCGCTGTCTTACGCTATGGAGCAGCAGTGCGATTCACTGCTGCTTTTTCCGTTGAAGAGTAAGGTGCATTCTATTTTGACCTCGCACTTTAAACTTATTTTTGTGATTGTTGAAGGTGAACCGGGGAAAATAAGTGCACTTTTTGCCCTTGATACACGATGGAGGTGTGTTGGAAAAGGCGGAAGACGTTCAATTAGTGGGTGAGTCCTTAATGGACGCATGCATGCTGAATAAGCCACATGTGTTGTTCGCTGCTGATATGCAAAAGGATCGTTGAAGCAGCATTGGATAAATGAAAGGAGTCTTCAACGAGCGCAGTTAAAAATAGGTGTTTCGCGCTAACCGTAAAACCACTTTACGCGAGACTGGTATTTTTGAAATATGACACTTTTTAACAAACTTTTATCAGAGCGTTCGCGTAGCACAACAAAATTGAAGGAATTTTCGGTCTGCCCGATTTGGAAAGGTAGAACACCCTTGGCAGTGTAAGATAATAAGTTTACCTTGCGACAATTTCATTCAATATAGAATGTTAGTGCCCCCTTCTCTCAGCAATGTGTTGCGACAGGTGTTACATGCATGCTATTCGTGAGGGCTGGCTGGAGCGTAAACATTCACCCACATTCCATGATTCATATAGTTTTGTTTGGGTGCTAACACTGGTGTGTTACCGCAGTGTCCTTTCAGTCAAAAAATGTGACGCCAATGCACATCTGTCGATGCTTGATGATACCCTCAGAACTACGCCGTTACACTTCCACGTGAAAATGCAACCGAACAATCGCTTTCGACACTTGTGCGGAAATTGAATACTTTTCAATAACTAGGCCATTTCGGGACGGTGCGGTATCGTTGTTTAGTAGCGAAGCCTTCGCAAGGGCCCGTACATGCAAGCAGGTCAGGGATGGTAGTAGTAAGTAGTGGCCCCTCTTTCCCACGTACACTATACTGAATTGCGATAGTAAAATCCCATCTAGAACGGTAAGACTGCACAGGGGGGTTTGGCGGTAGGGTGCGTTGGAAGTTAGCTTAAGCTTGTCCTATCTTCCGGTGGTAACCTGCACGCGGGAACCACTACTTCCCGAGACATTTCCAGGTGAAGGTCGCCTGTTCGATCCAACAGGTACTCTCGGCAAAGTAAACCAAAGGGGGGATACGTTTTTTTTGCAATCCTCTAGTAAAAGCTTTAGCATAAAACTGTTCCCGCGTATGAGTTTAATGGAAGAGTTCATATTTTATGGCGAAAGCTTGCTGACTTCTTCCAACATTTCCTACTCCTTTAGAATGGTGTATGTTGAAAAGCGGAATCGCGATTTCGTGCTTTGATTGGATAATTGGCCTCATTTCTCGAGCGGAAGGATGAGCACGGGGCGTTTAACACCGAAGCTTTTGATTGAACTTAACCATTTTTTAGAATCAACAGCAGTGGTTAAGACTGTAAATGAGGGCAATCGCAACGTTCCTTGCTGTGGAAAGCGCTAAATTCTACTTTAGATAGCAATCTGTGTGGTGTGAATGATGGAATCAATATTAGACCATCGTCGGTGGTAGCACCTGTTAATTTAAAAATCTTCATAATGAAGAAATAAAAATGTATTTCGATTCGTTTCGTTTTCTATAAGATTATCAGGTGTTTGTCGCGTAACGTATGGCTTTAAAAAATATATAATATATGTAATATAAATATATACAATGACCATGTACCCTTGCGAGCTGTCCATTCATAACATTCATAAGACAACCACATAGATTTGCGGCGCTTTTGTAGAATATCGTTTCAACTGTGAGCACGTCGTTGATCCAACGACTTCCAATTCCTTACAGCAACGTCCAACAACTTTGTTTATGCAAACCACTAATGGAGGACCTTAGCCGGTCATGTTTTATACCAGACAAAGTAGCAACTAATCAACAGAGCCTAATAATCTGAAAAATGCGTTTATTTTTACGAAAGCTAGGGCTAAAGTTCAAGCTAATTGTAGAAAGATCGCTCAGGAGAAGGTAGAATGGTAGAAATGAATGTTTATTTCGATTATTTGCATGCTTAACTGAACCTAAGTCCATTTTTAGTGCACCAATGTTATTATGTCTTTGATTATTACGGATTTTATTTATTTTCAAGTGCAGCTAAGTGCATAATTACCTCTTTTCAGGATGCCCGCCTTTACAAAACCACCGTCTTTCTGTAGCAAAACATGATTATTCCATTCGCTTCCGAGATTTGTTGCTTTTTGCCTATTTTCAGAACGTCCACTGTTGATACATTGCACCAAGTTTGACATTCGTCAGTACTTTCTGATCACCTACACGAACAATGTGCTCAAGGTGTGGATGTACAAAAACTGCTATTTACGGTTCAGCTCCCGCATGTTCAATCTGGACGACTTCAGTGAGTCAATCCATCTGACCAACTATTCCATCCAGAAGAACTACGCCAAGGAGGTTCGTGAAGGGGCCGACGCACTGCCCGCCAGTAACATGTGGTCGCTCAAGCGCTTTCAGGAGCATCTCCAATCGCTCGACAAGGGTTTCTACTGGGAGCGGAAGATCTACCCGGACATGAAGAAGAACATCCTTGCAATCGTTTGTGCCAGCCTCGATGGGATGAAGATGGAACGCAACATGTTTGAGCTGTATGGGGCTGATTTCATGGTGACGGAAAACTTTCGCACGATGCTTATCGAGATCAACACCAGTCCAGACCTGTCGTCCTCCACCGACGTAACATCCGTCATTTGTCCAGCCGTACAGGAAGATCTTGTTAAAGGTATACTATCATGAAACACGGATGCATCGATAAGGTAGTGGGGGTAGGTGTCTAATCGTGCCATTCGTGTCATTTTTTCAGTTGTTATCGACAATACGAAGGACAAAAGAGCCGGTACTGGTCAGTTCGAGTTGATTCATTCGCTAGAGATACCACGCGTAGCTCCTTACGGCTATGGATTAACCGTCGATGGACATTCGATGCAATCGAAACATCGCTCCAAAAGCCCTTTATCGCCAATAAACACTTCGACCGGTCCCACCGTTTCCTCTACTGCCACATCAACACCAAAGAGAGTACCGGCAATGCCGGTGGCAACAGCGACAGCTGCAGTAGGAGCAACGACAGCTATATCGACCGGGGCTAATGGCGGAAGTACGAAATATTCACGCTACACTGCCAGCAGCTCGGAATCCTCAAGCAGAGGGAGCAAATCATCGCTTACGAGCGTAATTTTGGATCGGCCTCGTACGACACTGAAGTAAGCGAACGCGTGCGCTTGCCTTCTGTGCTGCCACGATCGATGGCCCATCTCGTTTTTATTTAGCAAAATAGTTAATTAAAGCAAAACCAAGCGAAAACCGTATACTTTCGTATGACATAGCTATATTTCGAAATACATTTTATGTCGTTATCAGAGGTTAATGTTTTGTTTTCGCTATTCGTGTATTCTAATCCGCTTTAGATAATGAGCACGGATAGTGCCTTAATTGTTGGAACGAGCATCGCGTGGAATGTGTCCCATGTTATTTTCGTACGAAAAGGAAACAGCACCGAAAATTAGAAGAGGCAACAGCAATTTTCTAACTTTAAAACGATACCGTCTCACGCGCGATCTACATATAGCAGCTTGCGGTCTGCTTTCATTTTCTATTTTCTTCTTTTCTTTTACGAAGCTTTTTGTATCTGCAGTGGTGGTAGCATGTCACAGTGTAATGATAATCAGAAATAATTAGGCAAACTTACACCGTTCCTTAATGCAACCTACCTTAGTTGCTCCATCCAGGAAAAGGGTTCTTTTCCGCGAAGGCAGAACCCGCTTCCCTCAGTGTAATAGTTTCAAAAATGGCATGGATGGCGACATTGATGCTCGCTTTCTTTGAACGGGCAGTCAGTTTGTCGATAACCGTAAACTGTTGCTAAGGTGCAAAAATGGGAAGGAAAGGAAGCGGAGACTACTATCAGTCAATCTGCCGCGACCTTTTTTGGACGCATTCAACGTAAATAATAATCCTACCGAGGAAGCATAAACAATCCCACCGCGGCATTACGTAGACAAAGTTTTCGGAAGTAGCTGTCGAAAGTTTGGTGAGGTAAATTAACTTCCTGGAACGGAATTGGAGCAACTGAGCCCAACTTAGTATGGCGCACGACCAAAGCTGTGGGGTAATGGGCGAAAGCTTTCCGGTTGGTAACGTATTAAACCGTATGAGTCCAAAAATACGTTTTGCTGGCATCGTTCAGCTTGATAAGTTCGGCACCAAGTTCGTTGGCCTTAAATATGACTGTTTAAAAAAGCGGGGAGGATGTTGTTCATATTGACCGCAAATATACTTTTTTCTACTTCTTTTTGATCCTTTTGCTTATACATTTGAGTGCCAGTTAACTGGGTTAATTGCTTCCGAAGTAGTATTCTGAAACGTTTCTATTACTGTGTGACGCGTTAATCGTTTATGGTGCGTAGTTGATGATGGAAGGATTTTTGGCCCCGTATGTGTGGAAGGACAATGGAGGAGCCGCCACAATGACGAGCTCTATGAGCTGTACGGTGATCTCACTATCTCCGGTGGGCTGGTCATGTCATGAGAATGGCACCGGACGACCCAGCCCGTAAAGTCCTTTTAGGCCGTCCACATGGACAGAGGAGACGTGGTAGGCCCAAACTGAGATGGAGTGACGGCGTTGATGCGTCTACCAGAACGGCCGGGATTATTGATTGGCAGACGACGGCGCTAAACCGTGAGCGGTATCGAGGATTGTTGCAGCATGCCAAGACCGCGAAGCGGTTGTAGCGCCTGATAAGTAAGTAAGTAAGTAAGTAGTCGATGATGACAATACAACAACATCAGAAAATTAGTAACAGCAAGCCAAAGCCTTTCGATATTGTAGAACCACAGAGGATAAAGTCGAAAAAGAAGATGGTGGTTCAAAAATCAGCCCCGACAACATCATACACGCAAAATTCAACCATACAGCTGGTGGTCAACCGGTTATGCTACAACTTGAGGAGATGTGAACTTAATGCGAATTTCTTTCAAAATCAAATTTTTGCAAAAGTGCATTGCTTTAGTAAATGAAGGGAAAACCTTTCTCCGATGTTTATTATTTGACTCAAGGTTATCGTCATTATGTTTTTCACTGCTCGATACTTCCACAATGCGCGTCATTATTGCCTTGCAAGGAATTGCGATCGATTCGACAGAGGTTTTGCACAAACTTTCTGTGGAAATGTTTGATTTAGAATAACATTCATTTGTCTTGCAGAGAAAGAAAAAATGGATATAAAACAAGACGCATGCAGCATCACATTAGAAATGCGGCAATTGAAAAAATAAGTTCATTTTAGTCAAAGGTTCACGCTGGATTATTTCAGAAACTAAATAAGAAATGCAAACAAAAAACATTCAACAAATATAGATCCAAGATTGGTATAGCACTGCTCTGGAACAGAGAGTTTCTTACGTTCTACACAACTAGTTACAACAACATGGCAACAAAGACCGATCGATCGATAAGAGATAAAAAAAAGATTACGACGGGTTAAAAGATAAAACCCGTTTGATCGTATCCTACAGATCGTGTACAAAATGGAAGAAACTACAAAATCGCGATACGCGATCTAATCATTATCTTATTTATATCCGCACCGTCACTTCCAATTCTGTATGCGGACGGTGTGCTTTGCATGTTGTTCAAACTAGAATAGAAACCCGTTTGGTGTCTGGTAGCAAACAAACAAAAAAAATCTACACATTAACTCCGAAATTGATATCCTTTTTTGCCTTCAGCTGAAAAATTGTACAAGTGTGGCGATCCCATAGAACTGTGCTAGGCGGTGAACATAACACACACCGAACCAGATTACGCACTCTGCGTAGCAAAGATCTGGTTGCGTGTTACACATACGCCAAGTAAGCAAATTTAAGCAGGCATAGTACATTACATCGATATGCCACATCAGAAGTTAAGAAGATTGTATCGGTGATTCCTTTCCAAACAAGGAAACAGTACGTTACAGCCCACTTGTAAAATGGTAGCCAATGCTACTACTTATGCTAGGTTGAAGGTTTGCCTAAATAGTTTGCTTTCAAAAACATCCTAGTAAATTTTCACACCTTACTGCTCACATGGATGATGGATACACATGGAAAGTGGGAACTTAGATCGCCATATAAACAGAACGGAAAGGAGGAAGGATGGGAACGGACAATGATTGGCGTTTTGTTTTCGTTAACACTCCACGTAGGATATGATGGATGATGATGATTACACATTAACTCCGAAATTGATATCCTTTTTTGCCATCAGCTGAAAAATTGTACAAGTGTGGCGATCCCATAGAACTGTGCTAGGCGGTGAACATAACACACACCGAACCAGATTACGCACTCTGCGTAGCAAAGATCTGGTTGCGTGTTACACATACGCCAAGTAAGCAAATTTAAGCAGGCATAGTACATTACATCGATATGCCACATCAGAAGTTAAGAAGATTGTATCGGTGATTCCTTTCCAAACAAGGAAACAGTACGTTACAGCCCACTTGTAAAATGGTAGCCAATGCTACTGCTTATGCTAGGTTGAAGGTTTGCCTAAATAGTTTGCTTTCAAAAACATCCTAGTAAATTTTCACACCTTACTGCTCACATGGATGATGGATACACATGGAAAGTGGGAACTTAGATCGCCATATAAACAGAACGGAAAGGAGGAAGGATGGGAACGGACAATGATTGGCGTTTTGTTTTCGTTAACACTCCACGTAGGATATGATGGATGATGATGATGGTATGCACAATCCATTGACACGCGCTATCGACACACTTTTATCCACTATTTTACGATACACCCGGCTTCAGCGAGAACGAAAGCTTCGGTCTCGAATTGTTCTTGCCCAGGATCATCTTCTGTTCTTCTTTGATGCGTTTTTCTTGCTCTTTGCGCATCTTTTGGCGCTCTTCATCCATCTTTCTTTGTTCTTCAATAATCGCAAGACGATCTTCGGCCTGAAAGAAATTTGAAAAACACACACAACGGCAGGTTAGATTTTAAGTACTACGATCACAACACACTCACACTAGTGATGGGCGCTCAGAATCGGAACTACCTGGTTCCGATTCCATAGCTGGAACCGGATCTGGAACCGATTCCGGATCCGGGTGCGGAACCGATTCCGGATCCGGGTGCGGAACCGATTCCGGATCCGGGTGCGGAACCGATTCCGGATCCGGGTGCGGAACCGATTCCGGATCCGGGTGCGGAACCGATTCCGGATCCGGGTGCGGAACCGATTCCGAATGCGGGTGCGAAACCGATTCCGGATCCGGGTGCAGTGGCGGATTTAACGGTGCGCGGACTGAGCGGCCGCGGGAGGGCCCGAGCTCGTAGGGGGCCGAAACGAAACGAAGGAATAACCAGACCTACCCATCTTGCAAGGGGATCCCGGATCCGGACCTACTGTTCGGAATCGATTCCGCAAAATTCGGAGCGCTCCGGAATCGATTCCGATCAAACCATCATTTCGCCCATCACTAACTCACACACAACACATTTATTCATACTTACCAACTTTCGCTGTGCCTCCTCTATTTTGCGATTATTCTCAGCGAGAATATTCTCGAGTTCCTGGCGCTTTTTAAGCTCTTCCTCCTATAAGAACGGAAAACACGATTAGAACCACCGTCAAGGGTATTGGGACACTGCACCCGGGCGCGATGACGGGCCTGCACCGGGGGCGCATATCCGACTACGCCGACGCCGTAAAACGTCAAGGAAGGTGGTTGTGGTTGTGCGACAAGAAAACGAAAGATTGCCTTTGAGAGCCATTTGAGTGAAAGCCTCGTTCTTTTTCTTTACTCCAGTCGACGGCGAACCAGCACGAACTAACTGGTGCTCTCTTATCATCATCGGGAAGATAAACAAGCGACCAGTAGTGAGTGTATTGTGCGAACGGGAAGAAGTAGGATGATTAGGATAAAACAATCGGCAACACATTGTTGCGATTCCGCGCTTATCGTTCTCGCATCACACGCCGTTTGTTCGACAGTACAGTCCAGCCGCAACCCGGCCCTGACCGAGCTGCTCGCTTGGAAATAGAACTTAAATATCACACCTTACAACGTACGGAACAAAAACAAAACATCATCATCGATCGGTCTGTGGTGTTGTTTCAGTAGAAGAATTCATACTTCCGTTGCGTATTCTTGGTCTATCTCGGTTTAAATCACATTTTGGTCTTAAAATATAGCACATCGCTTCCTGCCACGCGCACTACGTGTACGTGCAGGAACGTAAATCTCACTCTTTTTTTCAGGGGTAAAGTTTCACTGTCTATTTAAAGCGGCTTAAACAGTACAAACTGAACATTTTAACTGTTTTATTGTGCAGAGAAAACAACAGTAAAATAAACTTACATTGACGCAATATAAATGATTAACTCAATCAGCAAAATTTTTGCATCCGGCACTATCAGCACTAAAGAATCACACTTCCAAATACAAGCTCAATTATCCGGCCTGCCTGCTCCTTCAATATCAGTCTATTCATGGAAGTTGTTTTTTTATGTCAAGAAATTTATAAAACGATATAACCACCTGCTGCTATTCGTTAAAACTTTAACACACATTGCTTGTGGGCACTTTGCCATGTCCATGAGTGGCACATCTGACTTAACTATTGCGCGGTGAATTTAATCGGTAATGAAAATCGTAAGATGAACGCTCTTCGATTGTGTTGTTTTGTTGTTTTGGTTTGTTTTGAACTTACGCACTTGCATGGCCCTTGTTGCTTCTGATTCCTTGGCATCGCTCACCATCCTGTTAAAGCTCTTCTTTTTCTCCTTCACCTTCAAATCAAGACTCTTTATGTTTC
The DNA here is from genome assembly GCA_002091835.1 of Anopheles maculatus. NCBI lineage: Eukaryota > Metazoa > Arthropoda > Insecta > Diptera > Culicidae > Anopheles > Anopheles maculatus. The sequence goes on along the minus strand of KZ062159.1, from coordinate 184,101 downwards.
AACCTGCTCCGGCCATAATTCCTGTGATTCGATCAAGTCGGACGGAACATAAGTACCGCAACATTGGGTGTGGGGTATACAATTGGGGGCGTTTCTTTTTTTTCACACACATGATCTGCACCAATCGCTAAGGATAACTAGTAGATCATGAACGTTAAATTTTCCGAAGAAAATTAAACATCGCTTCGCTTCGAAGCGATATCTCCCAAGCAATATTAAACACTTCCAACCGTCCACCGATGACAAAACCGAACGATGATTGCCATCGTCAATTGGAATCTTGTGCTGTTGTGGCGAACAACATAACGAATGAAGAGGATTTTTTGTTTGTTTTGCGAAAATGTAAAGAAATCCATTACAAGCGAACTAGTTTGAAAAACTAAAGAGAGAAATCTGCGTTAAAAACATGTGTTATTAAAGATAGAAAGTTTAAATTCAAAACAAAATAAGCGATAACATTGGTTTACCAGTTCGTAGCAAACTGGCTGATGTTCCTGTTGGGGGTTGGGGGAGCAAAAGTAAAGGTGATACAAAACGGGTTCATCAAAAACAAATCTGGTTGTATACCAGAACGGCCTCGGAGGCTGGATAAGCTAAATATTGTATGGACGGGCTTGACAAATGAATGCCAGCTAAAAATGAAGTGAAAACAATTACATCAAGAACAGGGCCCCGTCACACATGTAAGAATGAACGGTAGGGTACGGGAAATCAGCTCCACCATACTTCGGTGCCCATTCTTCACACAAAACTTTACACGATAGCGGTTATCGTAAAGAAAGAAAAATATCCAGTAGGATCTTATGGAGGGAATGCTTACCTCACGCCGTCGTTCCTCTTCACGTGCCTGCTCCCTTCGCTTTTCCAGCTCGAGCATCATCTCCTGTTCCATCTGCTTTTTGGCGGCTTCAACGCGCCGCTGCACCTCCATCTCGATTTCGTCTTTTCGCTTTTCTAGCTCTTCCTCGACACGTTTTTTCACTAGCAGCTCTATCCGTTTGGCTGCTTCCTCTTCAATCATCTAAAATATTAGAGGAAAATGCGTAAATCACACAATGATTCGCTAATAACTTCTGTTTTCCCGATCATTACCTTTTGTTCTGCTTCCTTCTGCCTTCTCTGGCGTTCCATCTCGGCCAAACGTTCTACCTCGGTTAGCTTCCGGCTACGGGAGCTCTTTTTGTGGTGATGCCGGGACCCACTGTTTGAACCATCGCTGCTGCTGTCGGAGGATTCGGATAGTGATCGTTTCCTGCATATGGACATACAGTTACACGCGCAGGACACATCATCGTCGAACATGCACAAGAGAGCAAAGGGAGTGGTAGTGTGGATGTACACGGTTACCGAAACGGAACCGCAGTGGGGGAGAAGCCGGAATTAAACAGGTACAGAAAAGAGAAAGAAAAATAACCGAAACATTCCATTAGTACAATGAAACGAGTCCAAGAAATTCCGTTAGCGGATATGCGGCACATGTGTTTGTATGTTTATATATATATAGACAGGACTACGGAAAACAATTATTCTTAGCAGATGAGCTTCAACAACTTAAAGAAAACAGAGAGTATTAACTTAAGCTAGGATAACAAACCGATTTCAGTATGCTAGACTATACTCTAGCCGGCAAGGCGCTCTCTAAATTGCTGCTGGCCATATCGATGATATCATTCGTATCCTATTCCAGAATCACATTCGACTGAGCATGGTTTCGTTCACTTCTCTATTCACAACGTTTGAGTAACTGTAGTTGTGATGTGATTGTAATCTATGTACAACATTTCTTCCACTTTTAAATGTGCTTGTTTCAATAACTACATACGCTTGATGGAGGAGAAGGTTTGGAATTCAAATACGTTCTGTTTCCTCGTGCAGATGAACGTTACGTTGCACTATCGGTTCGATGAGGCCCCGGTGTTATCTCCATCATTTTTGCGTTCCGCTAGCAGCTCCTGCAATTTGGGGGGTACGCACCATTGCTCTGCAGTCGTCGGCGGACGGTGGAAAACAATGCTCTGGACGGTAGGGATAGGTGTGAGTGAGTTATGGACCTGCGGAATAGAACGAAAAATCGATTCCCGTGCGGGATGGATTTTTCGTTCCATTTTGAAGAAGCGCTCTATTTTCTGGTGGAAAGGTAGTATTTTGAAAAATGTGTATTCGTAAACACGGAAGACTGCTAAGGTGGTAAACATAATAATCGCCGGATTAAAACGATGAGCACACGGATGAAGGTAGTAGCATGGTAGAAGCAGTCATGGGATGGAGAAGATGAAGAAGGAAAGTGGTGCATCTTCAGGTGGTGGCGAAGGATAAGAAAGTACGGTTAGGGAACGCGACCGGATTGGATGCGTCGCGCTATCTGGAACATAATCAAGCGTATTGTGGCCACCGGCCACTCACTGACGGACGGGCACTGTTTCCGCACGGCAATATTACCTGGATTTCGAGCTGCGCTCTCTGTATTTATCGTAACTGCTGCGGTGATGATGGGACGAGGACGAGCGAGATTTGCTCCTCTTGCGGTGCTTGCTTTTGTGCTTTTTGGGTGACCGGCTGCGGGATCTCGAGCGACCCATGTTGGAAGAACGAAACTTGGCCGGCTCTGTTAGCGGATAATACCGCAAAAATTGGTCAAAAATCGATTTTACGACTCGAAATAAGATGCGAAAAATGTACACACACCCAAAGCTTCCTTCAGCTTCATGAAAATGAGCTAAAACGAGGTTGGACCATGCGCTCTTTGACAGCTAACGAAACAGACAGCAGAGTTTTGTCGGAAGTTCTGAACAAGCGCGTTGAGGGTGTGTGTATGTGTGTGAGCTCTATATGTTTTCGTTTTGGTGAGATCAATTCAGCCGTAATAATGTTTCTCACACCTTTTCATAATAATGATAAGTAAGCATTTTAAGTAAAGTTGTAGATATTCATCTGAAATTTATCGAATTCATTCTATAATATTTGAACGCAACGGCTAAAGCAAACAGTGCGTCAAAAACCAACCGACGTATTAAACAGCGGCCCTCTGGTGGATTTTCTGAGAAGCCGTTTTTTCGCTTATTTTCGCCCGATGTGTCGGATAGCATTTGATTGTACGGTTGTGAGCGACAAAAAAAAACACATTTCGTATGTTTCCACCAGACCTTCAGTAGTAAACAGTTCTTATTATTATTAAAAGCAGCAGTTAGATATACATTCTGGTTATGAAGGTTTTTGTCTGGCAGGACCGAGTTTCGAATCCCGCAAGATCAATTAAACCTGATGGCCGACATGACCCTACAGATTGTTAAACCGCGAAAAAGATGTATTCTGGTAACCAGACAACAGGCAATGATAAATCATCAAGCGAATATGATTATTTATAAAAGTATCAAAGAATGATGTTAACCTCGAGCAACGTAAATTTTGGGAAAGCCGTTGAGTCCGGTTACTTAAATAGCATGCCCAGTCTTTCACACGGCAGGATCGGATGGGATTCGATTCTAATAGTCAACCAGCATGTCAGCAGCATGTAGGCAACCAGCTTCCGGTAATATAGAGACAAGATTCCAAAGAAAATGTTGGTTTTCTTTGTTAACAAATAAACAAAACTACAAAAAATAACAAGCGTTGATCGTGTAAAGTTAGATCACCTAGTATTTTGGCTTTTTGGTCTCTGCGAGAAAAATAATCAAAATTAATTTAAAACTACAATCCACATAAGTACGGCAGGAGCGAAACGGAAATCGCAAACAACAGCCGAAAAATGGAATAAAATAAACGAACACAACAGTTGGATGATTTTCCAAATCACTATCATCAGTCGTCGTGCTAGATAGTTTCTAATTCGAATCAATGATCGAAAAGCCCACCCCCTTGGTCCGTGACGGGAGGCCGGAACGGGCGCGATTGGATATCGATCTAGTGAAATTTCTTACCAATCAAACGCCACACGCCCCTCTCCCGGACAAGGCTTGCGGGGTCGTCCTTGCGCAGCGACCAACTCCAACGGTGCCACAAAGGTTCCGTCCGTACGCGCAACAGTTTGAGGTTGTGGCCGGCAGTAATTAATAGATGAGGTAGTGCTTTTCTGCCCTAATCCCGCTGTCAAATTTCTTGTTGCCGCTTCGTCTCATCACTAACCAAGCTGTTTTCCTTTTATCATTCCCCATCTAATACCCTTCCGCACTCGCTTCCGATGTGGTGCCTTTTCGCCGTGTAAACGGAATTGGGGGTCTTTGCGCTTTGGCGGTCTGGCTCGCGATCACATATCGCGATCGTCGATCATCGGCATGGGGTTTTTGATGCGATAATTTCAATTTGTCGGTACCGCAAACCGATTGTATAGGTGGAGAAAATGGTGCTTAGCAGGGCCGCCAGGCGAGAGCACCAGGCTCTTTCATGCTGGCCGGGAACCCCAAGACGCACAGAATTAATTGGAAGGTGCTTAGCAGGGCCGCCAGGCGAGAGCACCAGGCTCTTTCATGCTGGCCGGGAACCCCAAGACGCACAGAATTAATTGGAAGGTGTGATGCTTAACACCAAGCTTCGCGCGTTCGCGTATACATTGCGGACAGTCTGTTAGTACGTATCTTTTAGGGTTTTAACTGATTTTCTAGTAATAGTAATTGAATTGGCAGGGGTTAGTAATTTCATACCTTTTTTACAAATCACCATTACGCGTGCATCAAAGTAAAAGTTGTAAATAGAACGGTTTCATCGAAAATTTCTTCAGAACTTAAGAGCTGTGTTAAAAAACAACATCACAAATTTTATTTGAATGTTAATATGGAAAGTCCGTTTTCCAAAACGGGGTTCAGGGTTGTGTGCTTGCATACACCTGTACAATTGTGATACGATTTTCAGCTCGTAGCTTATATTATGGATTGACTTGGTGATTCAGTTATCGTTAAGAACCATTTCATTCGTTTTCTCACGTTTTCATCGGTTCTTGATGCTTTTACTTTTTAATAGTTAACGAAAATACCTGAGCCTTTTTACTTTGTTATGTGTTAAATCAGGTATGTCAAACTGGCGGCCCGCTTAGACTTTAGATGAGGCCCGCGAACATTACTAAACTGCATATATAATTGATTGTAAGATATCGAAGATAATCTTTTATACATTTTTGAAAAGTATTTAGTTGAACCATATTGATTTTCTTATTAAGATCAACTTTGCAGCCCGCAAATTATCGGAAATGTGTAGATGCGGCCCGCCAATGAAATGAGTTTGACACATCTGTGTTAAATGAACATATACAATTGATGTCGGTAATAAGATTTTAAAGAAAAACATTTTTAAATATTCGATGCGAGATTCCTTCCCGACACAGCTAACATTAAGAACAAAATAAACTGTAAATGCGACAGCGGCAGGACCGGGGTTCCACTCTAATCTGGACCGTTCCCATATAGTGGGGACTGACTATCCAACTATGCGGTAACACTTAGTCTAGTAAGCCAAAAATGGCAGGCATGACGTCAGAGGTCGTTAGGCCAAGAAAGAAGAAGTTATTCTGTCCATTTCTATTTATCATATTTTCAAGGCATACGTACTGAACAGTACGAACATCTACAATCGTTGCCGTCTGCAACATCTATTGAATTTGTCTGATGCACTCAATTTCTCTTTAACTACAACAATAAGGAAAAAAGTGCAATAAAGTTTAGTAGACCATACCTATTGTTTACACACAGGGATGCTTTATTGTACAGTTACATATATTTTTACCGGTTCAGTTAATTTATTATATAGCATAGCTGGGGTTTGAATCTCGGCCGAGTCGTCTCATTGTGCACAGGATCCGGCAAAGGGTAAACTAAATCAGAGAAGCCAGTAATAGCAGGTAAACACCACTTGAGGTTGCAAATCCAAAAGCAGAAGATAATTTATATTTGTAATAAATAAAATTATTCACAAAAGTAATGAAGATAACGTCGAAAGGCTTCGTAATGAAACAAAATCGAATGAAATCGCTTGACAGCAACAGAAAACCGTTTTAATACTTTCGGACAGACATACAGTACATATGTACTGCTTGCAGAGAGTTTGTATACATTACCCAATGCATTCAATCGTCTTCCTTCGCAATCCATCTGTACCGGCCCTTCAAGTGAGTAATCTTTAGGGTTGTTTTGGTTTTAACATACTGCCCGGTAACGATAGTGTCATGCGAATCGAATCAATCCACCTGCTGCAGTTGGAAGCGGCCCACCAGATTGACTGCCCTTGCCGTCGAGTTCGAACCGGAATCAACCCAACACTCCAAGCGAAAGACAGCTTGCGATCTGCCCAAGCATCTTTGGCCAGCGGGAAGCCCACCACCAGGCGAGCAATGATGAACGAAAAAGCTTCGCAAAATCCTTCAGCACTCTGGATAAGTAGACGGAGGAAACGGGCTAGGCAAGGTGAAGGCGGGTTCGTGACAAAGTAAGTAAACCACCCGGGGGAAACGGGCCTCAACCGACAGAACAGATATCCAACTGTTTGTCACGTTGAATTAATACCCACGGCGAAGGTGATAAATTATGCCCCGAAACTCGACGTGTGGTTTGTTTCCATCATCATCGTGCCGTACGCCGAATGCCCGGGAGAGCAGCAGCAAGTTGTTTCGTGCATGGAAAGTGGCCACCGGTGTGACACGCATCTTACCCACCGTACAGTACAGCAAGCAACACCAAACAAAACAAACCCCAACAAAAAAGTACTACAAAATCGTCAAAAGTGCGCTAAAGATTCGTAAAGCACTTCCTGCAAATGGGGCACGTTTTATTTCGGGGATGATGGTGAGAGACTTTCAAACTGTCGTAAGGCGCCGGATGATGTTTGGTGCTTAGGCCACCCTATGGCACCCGTGCATCAACAACCAAGGGCCAATTTGTAGACCCTAACCTTACGCGACTACATCTTCCGGTATGGATCCATCATACGGCCGGAAATAAGGGTTAGTGCAGTGTGTACCTCTCAGCGAGAGGAATCGTTTCGGCATGATGATGAGGGTGGTTTTAGTTTAGAAGAAGTACCGGGATTTTGTGCATCATCAAGCAACAAAGAAACTTTCACTCTGCACATCCGATACAGGGACAAAGTATACAGCAGCGGTCATAGTTATAGGTGTGTGCTAGGAGCTTACAGAGATGGATATTTTATTTCGTGCTTCTGTTTTATTTTATAGTTTAAATTATCAGCCATTAAAATACGAATAGCAAGTTGTCTTTAAAATATTGTTTCTATATTATTACAACGCATTTTCAATATATTTCAATATTTAATTACTCCAAATTCACACTTGTTACCAGTGTAATCCGTTCTAGTGTTTCAGTCGTTACTTTATGTGAATATTTATGACATGAAAAGCGACATAAACCGGTTGGAAGCGTTATAATATAAGGAATATTATTATTACAGGCTTGATGCATGTCTGAAACAATTTACATTTACTAAACTTCCATGCTGCCGTCATGGACGCTGTGGACCATATAAGAATGCTTGCTACGGTGTCAATGATACGTTAGTACGAAGGTTCTCAACCTGCCTAATAAATAGGAGCATTGTAGTAAAAATCAATACATCGGTGGTATATACGATAGCGGCGATGGTCTGCACACGACAGGACCGGGGTTTAAATCCCGTCGGACCGCCTCTCCGTATGCAGGACCGATCATCCAGCTATGGGTAACAAATAAGTCAAGGAAAGTCAATTATATGGCAGGGAAAGACCTCACGAGGTTGTAGTGCCATAAAAGAAAAAGAAGTATTTTTAATCTCATGAGTGTCAACGTAAAAAAAAAGTTCTGTTATGATGTTCCATAGAATCGCATTGGTGACCTGTTATAATTTTTTAGTATAATTCAGTCCCTCGAACCAATGTGGTTCGTGATGTTCTGGTAAATAGTAGGTTGACACTACAATAACATTACGAATTCTCTGTATCTAAGGCGTTCCGTTTGTCTAGGTCTCGTCAAACGTGTAGGTTAAGATTTAAATGGACTAGAAATTCTAGAAATCTAGAATAATAATCTAGAATTAATATCTAGAAAAAAAAATAAACTTTTTTTATCTGTTACTATGCTATGCTATTCCCATACTATGTGCATACTATTCGAACTGGAAACTCTCCAACACAGACAAATGACGGCACAGTGTGTTTTCTTACAAAAGCTTACGAGCGGATTAATCGACGTGCTGTAAATTTTTGCTAAAATTAATATTTTTGAGCTCCAAGCAGATACTTAAGGCCCTGAGCAGTATTTAATGTCGAATTCCGATCAACAGAGTTTGATTCAAATGACCCACTTTTGAAAATGATTATTGCATACAGCTTCCTTAATAAATCTGTGAATACAAGTATTACTGTAAATAATCTCAAGAAAATCCTGCGAGAGCGTTTAGGCCAGACTAACAAAAATGTTTTTTTGTGTCGAGTTTACTTGCGTTCTTATTTTATATTTTCTACCAGCACTGTAACACCTTTATACAGTGAAATAATTCCGCCAGTTCTAAAGCTTCTGCAAACGAATAGATCCCGGGGCGTTATTCCCGTAGGTGCGTCGTGCACGTTTGTGGTAGCGATGGGATGGGTTATAAATTTGAAACCTTACACTTTTACTGCTGCTGCTGCTGCTGTTGGCCCGATCGCTGATGCTTCTTTCTCTGATGTGGCGGTGGCTGCCGTAAAGCGATGCATCATTTCCGAACCATCCGTTTCTACAGATCGTCTCTGAGGTTTGCGAGCGAACTGTTGGTTGGGTGGGTGGTCGGTTTAAGATGCGATACGCCACCTTGGAATTAACCGATCTGTTACGATCCAGTGTGCATGTAAACACAATAGTAGATGGTAACGTTGTTTTTTTTTATTGTTGAATTTTCGTACTCTCGCGAGATCATGATGCATATTTGAGGATAAAAATAAAACGAATAGATTACTCATAATACGTGTAATTGGATCCTTGACGTAGTAAAACAAACGCATATTTCAAATCTACAAAAAAAAACGACTGAATATATTGGTAACGTAAAGAAAAACGAAAAGCGAGAAACAAAACATTGCAACAATGATCTATTATATCTTATATTTGGTAGTAACTTACTAGCATCAAAAACTAATTTTAGGCGATTAAAATTTAGTAAAAAAAAAAGGAACCGATCATTATGAAGCACTATTTTTAGCGATGCTTCTTTATCTCAAATCAATGTAGTAGATAAACATGTACAGCAGTTTGATTTAAATTAGCTTATATTGTTTTAGTATTCTTAGTGATTCTTTCAAGTTTGTAGTTTCACGATTAACCAACCAGTGGAAAACCGATTCATAATCCTGCCCCTTCAAATTGGACCGATGAAAAGTAATGGATTGTTGTATTAACAACACCTCAATCAATTCACATAAAATTCATATGAGTAACGCCCATACTTTTTGGGAGGAACAAAGTTGGCAGGACAAAAAACTTCGGCCATACATCATGGATATAGCTTATTCCATTCTCTTAGTTAAGGATAAGATATTACAAAATAGTCGACAAAAATCCCATACGCACTTCGGGCACGAATTTTGTGCTGAATTTTCGCTTTGATGCAGGCGCCTTTGTGAACGGAAATGGGACAGAAAATTGTGGCAAAGGTTATATATCCATTTTTTTTCCATTCGTCTGGTTTTTTATTCCACAAGCACGTTACGCACCCTCAGTGGATCGTACCGTGCGAACTGTAGTGAAGTGTGTGGTTTATGTTTATTTTATATTCATTTTTCGGACGTGTTTTTTTATTCGCGTGTTGGGCGCGTTGGGCCATCCTTTGTTTTCCGCGAGCGAAAAACAAATCATATAAAGATGTAATAAAACCGATAACATCCGCTATATTAATGGTGTCCATTTTATTATGAATGAGCTAAATTCAGTAGCGTGATCGTGATGTGCTTCTTCTTTTGCATCCTCTTTCTCGTACGCTTGTTTGTGGCACTGTGCAGGCTTACGTGTGCGGTGTTTTGGAAGATGGTAATGTGGTGGACATAATGCGAGATTTAAATGGAGCTTAACGTACATTTAAAAGGTCCATTAAATGAACGAAAAGCTAAGAAAATATATTTTGACTTTAAAGACTACTAAAATTGTTTGTAGTAATGTATTAAAAAAGATTTTAATTATGTTTCTTTCGATCACTACGTTATACCATTCATCGTCAATCTAACGTCTTTTCCATCATGTATTTTATGTAAAGATATTGTAAACAGCAATTGGAGTTGTTCTATTTATATTACCATTCGGATTTTGTGTTTTTCATACAATTTTGTTTACTATAAAATTTGTTATGCTATAAAAAAGAATTTTCAATAAAGTAATACCTTATCACATTCCCATTAGTCTTTGCTTGCTCAATAAACATTGTACTGAAAAATGCTGCTGTAATACTTTTATCCGCAAAATGTCCCACTATGGCAGTTCAAAGCTCACTCGCTTGGTAAAGCTCGCAAACACGGTAAGCAAACGTGTTTTATGAGTGGTATTTGTTTTCAATTTCTGATATGCACCCGCTGATAGTAGACGCCGTAAAAAGGCATCATCCAACAAAGAGGAAGATGTTGGAAAAATTTAATATGCCACTGCCACAGTGGCCACGGCACATCGAACAATCGCGACGTTTTGCGTTACGAGATGTGTATTTTATTTCAATCACGGTTAAATCAATAAAGCAATCTTTTTCGAAAGTTTACTGAAAACTCTCTACCAGGTAGCTTGTTGGTAAATGACAAAAAAAAATGCTTTAATATTTGTAACAAGTAAAATGAAAAAAAAAAATCATAGAATAGGTACTCTACAACCTACATTCCATCACTAAAACCTGGTGACCTTACGGGAGGAACCACATGGGATAGCCACTTAACACGAGCAACAAGCACGTGCCGAGTTGCGTGTCCTGCGTCCACAATGCAACAGTTGTTCTCGGAAATTAGTACCTTCTGTTTGCCCTTCGGGGGGACGGACGGACGGACCGTAACCTGACGGAACCGGTCGCCCGAATGTTCATTTGAAACCCATCATTATCGTCGGTCACAAGGTAAAAAAGGACGATGCAGACTGTTTAACGATGTCCGAAAATTAAACACATTTCCCTTAAAGGCAATCATGGGAAAACATTGCGACGTATGAAAAGCAAGATTGTGGAAAAAAATGTTTAATAATGTAAGCAGATACACACTCTCCTCAAAATCTTTGTGCCTGGAATAATAGAGCAATTATCAAATAGGAGTGCTTTTATTTTACAATTTAATGGCATTTTTGACTATTTCTATTATCGGGCTGCATTTACTGCAAATAGAAGACACGAAATGTTATGATATCTCATAAAAATCAGTTTCCAATTGATCACTGTTGAACGTACAACAAAGTTGTACTTTTTGCCCTAGTTAAATCCTATTAAGCTGGGCACGAGTTTTTGTTGCAGCATATGCCACTAACTTGCCAGATATGAAGAATTACTTGCAGTTCTAAAATGTGAATATGATTCACAAGATTGCCTAAAATCGTTTTAAATTAGCTTCAAATTACCACACCAAATCGCTGTCTGCATCTTGAACGGTTCACGCGTATACCTTCTTCACGCTGAACAACATTTACCAAAGGCAGATGTGAGACAAAAACGCTTGGTTCCCATCAGTTGCAGGGGGAAAAAACTAATTAGTTCGCGAAAAAAAGCAAAACAAAATCGCTAAACTATCTCGAAGCATGTTCGGGAAGTGAATTTTCTCACATTTCAAACGGCACGCCTTACGCGACCGAAGCAGTATTATTTGTGTGATCGTGAAGGATTATCTACATTGTAGCAGTTTAGGGCGAACTCCGGTACTTAGAAGACGCGTCTAATACTCGGGTTTGCTTTACCGCTTTACTAGCAGGTAACCTCAACCAGTCGGGTCACTACCGATTGACATCAATAAACTGAACATTTTTACGATCATCGATCGATTTGAAGGAGTGATCAAAAACACCGTCGGTAGCGTGAGTCAACTTTCCGAGGGCACGAATCGGCAGGATGGTAGAGGAAGCGGGTAAAACCTGCGGTCGAAAGCGAATCCGGTAGCTCACGGTAGCGTGTTTAAGCTTACGTGCGGGCAGGCGGCAAATTAAAGTGAAATATGAAGATTCGATCGCTGGTTTCGGTGGCATGCTACCGGATGTACGCCTCGGGAGCCCACGGGCTCCAGCAAGCAACCCCGTCAGACAAAAGGAATGGATGCGTGCGGCGTCAGCAGCAATGCCTTCGGTGAGAATTTGGAGCAGCATCTGTGGTTAGGGCTCCCAAGGGCTGATGTAAAAGGGGCAGCGCAACATCAGCTGTGCGATTCGTTACAAGCCGCAAAATAATAAAACAAAAGCGCTTCCACTGACGTACCGCACACGTTTCGTTTTCGTTTGCAAGCGCAGGACCTCGTGAGCGATCATCCCAACATCCAAACATCCGACAGAACCATATGGCGAGCCAGTTCGTGGAAATGTGGCCGCGTGTGCATTTCCTCTGGCAGGCTGGCTGGATTGCTATTTTGTTTTCTCATCTGGCGTCTCGGGTAATGATGAGAATCACACTCATTAGCTGCGAAAGGAAACGCGTACGGCGTCGCGGCATAATCAGCCGCACTTGCAACATTCGCATACAGCCTCTGCAATATGCATCATGAACTATGCGTTTATGGGCGGCATTTGGGTCTAATCTTCAGCATCGCAAAGCACTTGTCCAAGAGACCTGTGTGTATGATTGACTTAATTTCAAGCAGCTTCGTGACTACACAATGATAGACATTTTGTACAACAATTGTTGATATTTTTCACATTTGCCAATATACCACGGGATGGGCGGGACCATGCTACGAGTAACGAAATGAGCTTAAGTAATGAACTGCTTCTTTTGGGGTACATGTACACAAATTAGAGTATGAAAAAGTCGTGCAAGTGTAACCTAAGGTTAAGATTTTGCAATGCTCATTTAAACGTACCATTAGAGGAATATATTACATTTATTGAAGCAAAAATTATAAAAGGCTAAAAAGACTGTTACAAAGATGCAAAGTAAGTAAACGCGTTTTAATTAGACTAGTTTTCTTTAGTTTAGCACTGCTCTATAATCGTACGTTTCAAGTCGTTAAAAATTTCGTTTATCTGGAGTGAAAATTCAGCACCGACAGCAACGTAGATGTTGAGGTACGTTTAAGGGTGCTGACCATATCAAAGCCTGGGGAGTTTTATCCATTTAAAGTACCTGTCGCTACGGAAAAAACTAGAACTGTATGTAATACTTATAGTCCCAGTACACGCCTTTGAGACATGAAATCTGGCCAAAACTGACAAGACCCTGTTAGCGGCGCTCGAAAGAAATATGCTAAGAAGTTTTTTTTGCCCATGACAATACGGCGTCCAGCCGTCATACTGGAACAAATAAAAAGATTATTTGGCCCCGTATTTGTAGAAGTAATGTGTAGAAGATAAGCTGAAAAAAATGGCATGTTCTACGAGCTGCGAATTATATGCATCATGGTGTCTGATGCTAGCCTTGTTATGAGAATGGCACCGGACGACCTCACCCGTAAGGTCCGCCATGAATAGGGATTCTTGATTGTCACATTTGGCTCCACAAGTGAAGTAAGAACAAAATTTTACAATTATTACTTATGTATTAATACTATTACTATTGATAAATATGACATCCACCTTATGTTTGATACTTAGCTTAGGTTTTTCGCAGCGATTTTCCAAGGTTTCTAAACCTTGCAATAAACATCTAGTTCTGCACAATATATCTGAGCCAGTTGGTCATCTAAGGTTTTTTTTAATATATAGACTTTGAGTATTTAGGAACATTCAAGCCGAACCGGGCAGAAAAACACTTCTTGAGGTTTTAATTACCACTGATGAACCGTAACGCCCCAATATCCGAATCAATTTGCATACTACAATCAAATCTTCTGGTTTTATAACAAGCTACGAATAAAGACATTTTATTGTATTGTGATAAATATTACTAAAACGTTCGTGTGAGTCATAATGTTTCAAAGTTACACCATAATAATAAATAACGTGCGAACGTAACGTCTCGACTTCCAAGATCCTGTACGCTTGATTCTCTTGCACGATCGGTAGTGGAGTTCGCTTCGGTGATATGGTGGCCATCAGCTACTCGCTCGATGACGCGTCTGGAATCTATCTAGCGTAAGTTCACCCGATTTGTATTAGCGGTATGGAATGTGCCACTGGATTACGCCGGAAGATATGCGCTACATGGCGTTAAGCCACTGAACCACGACACTTGGATCGACTCGTTAATGCTCCTATCCCGATTTTGTGTGCACTTTGTGCCGCGATCGCTCCATGTTAGATAATTACTTGGCGTAGAGGACCTTCACAGCCCCATTTGGATCCGGTGATCCGTTTATCTTAAAGTACCATGAGTTTAATGCCGTTTGCGTTCGTTATCGTCACCTTAAGATACACAAATACTACATGTGGTACAGCATGCAACTACAGCATATCGATACATGTACTATTACTGTTATTCACCCTCGCTGTCACCCTGTCAGAATATCGTCACACAAACAATTAAGTGCAAGGCGTCCACCCAGAAAAAAAGACAATTTCGTGTCAAAAAAAATGGCTTTCCTTCACCATACTCTACAACGTGTCCCATTTCCATGAGCTATGGGATCATCAACATCTTCAGCACCTGTTTCGAGCTGATGTCTTCATTAGCGGTTCGCGGTATGTTGATGAGGCGCAGAGCGATAAACGTAAGAAAGCGAGCGAGAAAAAAATGTTTCAACCATGCTCGAAAATCGATTGAAAACTCTAAGCTCACCCGCTCTGCTGGGTGGGGAGTGTTAAAGAAAAACAAAAAACAAAAAAACGTACACTGCGCGCGTTGACGCCTTTTCGGTAGCGGTTGCCCGAACCATTATAACGACAGAGGTGATACAGTAGTAGCGGCAGATAGGCAGATAGCTCGATAGGCGAAACAAAATCCGAAACGTTACGCTCTAATGATGGCAGCAATTAAGCAAACGTAAACGTTAATTGCAATTAACATTTCATTGCGACCGTTGACGCGATTCTGGGTGAAGAGTTTTTTTTTTGCTCCATGCGCCGTTTGTAGAATGGATGCTGCTACAGTAAAGTACCAGCGAAAGTTCTGCTACGGTGAAGTAAGCAATGTTTACCAGTTTAATATAAATGAGTTGTTTTGTATTCCCGCTCTTTTAATACAGTAATCCAAACAGTGATCGGTGCTTTGTATATCCACTATAGAGTGAAACGCTTTTGAGCGATCTTTTAACTCGCTTTGATTTAAAATACCACGAGACCAATGCACTTGAGCAAAAGATGAATACCTGCATTGCCAATGGTACATTGCACAGCAGTTAATGAGAAGTGTTTATAATAAATTGTTGAATAGATTTTAAAAGACAGGGAAACAGCATAATGGGCTTAGAGCATGTAAAGAGATGTACCGTACTGATCTATTCGTTGTAGTTTTTACGAAACATTTAGTGAAGTTTGTGTACTGTAAAAAAAGTATTTTCATGAAATCACGTAAATCATTCAACGCGTTGACTTGTTTAGAGTGAATGTCCTCATAAATAAGACCATCCAACTACTGTCGTTACTCATCGCACCTTCCATCCCTCGGCCACAGCATGGCACAGCATGCATCCAGCAAGACAACATGGCAACGGCTCCACATTTAACCGGTCAAGCGATCGGGAATGACAAATGTGGGAAATTTGTCGCATGCCTTACAGCCGATCATCGATCCCTCTCCCCACTCGAAACCATCGATCCTTTCCGGTACCGGTCGATTCGTTATATCGGTTCGTACGTAGTTGGGGCGAACACGGATCGGTTGAGCATTAATATTAATCGACTGGCAAATGAGCCTTTACACCTGTTTTAATAAAGACATAATTTTCTCCACCGATCCAAAACCCGCCGGGCCGACCAGGGAAAGCTGTCTTAGGCTTAGGTGATAATCCTTAGGCGATGAGAAATCGAGAGCACTTGGTATCCAGTTTCGCTTCACGCTTCATATGGAGGAGAGTGACTCCTCCGTCTCGATCATTAGGCTTAATTTGCCTAAACGCATACTTAGCTGGCAGTATAGAGAGAGAGAAAGAGGGGGGGGAACCTTTTTTGTGTTTCGTTTTGTCCGCAACATCTTTTCTTGTTGAAATTGAGCGTTTTTTTTTGTTTTTTCGTTTTGTTTCATACCATAACCACCCTGTCGGTTTAAAAGAATGTAGCAGGCACACAAAACCACGGGTTGAATCAAGCCTCCGGGCAGCCACCATAAAATACACAAAATTATTAAGTTCTACCACAACTTCGACAAAACGCTTGGTCTTACAAATCACGAGACGAGGCGACCTTTCTTTCGTTGGCAGAAGACTACGCTGCTATACCAAACACACCGAGAAACAATGTAGAAAAACGTTAGAAAAAAAAAACACACTGATTCGCTTCTGTAACGGTGGAATTTTGTTTGATTTCTTTATTCTCGTTCGTGAACCACTTCACCAGAGTTAAACGATGCTTCTTTTTTCTTGTTCCTATTTTTATCTGTGCTAAGCACCAACCGTCTAAGAAGTTCGGCGTCGAACGATCTGTACCAGATCGAAAGACTTGAACGCTGGTTGGCACGTGGAAATCAATAATTCACCGTTCAAAGCAGGCGCTTTGTTCCGGTGCCAATGAATAAAAAATCGGACGAAACCATGTGTACACATTATAGCGCATGTGAATGTATATGGCACCTGCAGGGCTGACAACAATGAGCCGTTGTACTGCATGATTTGTTACGTCAATTTTGCGTTCAGCATAATGTCGCACGATGAGTAGCCAATTCTTATCGTTTTCTTGCGCATACATTATGAATGCAAGTATACATTGTGAAGCATGCCGTAAAAATCAACAAAATGAAGAAAACACTGGTACTAATGGAAATTAAATCAAAAGAATGTTAATGCAGAGAAATGAAATGAGTAATAAGAAAAACTGAAGTAAATCAGTAAATCGTTAAAACTTGATTTAAAATTGATAATAATATCGCAATGAAAGAAAATGTGGTGTTTACCTGAGATAGCTAGCAATTTAGGTAAAACAAAACAAACAAAGCTCATCGATCAGATCAATATACATCAGTTACAGTTACACCGATGCTTGGAGCACTAGCGAAAGGAAAAAAAAGCGTAATGTTTTAGAAGAAGTAGCAATAGTATAACAAAGTTTTGAAAGCTGACAATTTACTTAAAATAATTGAATGATAACAATTTTTAGACATCTTCATGATGACCTGCTGCCTATTATTATTACCTACAATGTGTAGAAGACCTAAAAAGACTATACGTGTTAGGTCGTCTAGTGTCATTCTCATGACATGACTAGGTCACATGGGTCTGGTGATTTACTTCAACATAATGTAGTCAGTCATTGTAACGATTTTTTCATTGTCCTTCCCCAAATACGTGGCTAAACATTTTTCTGAGCATCGTCCTCGGTTTTGAGCTCGGGTTTTCCTTCATTTTGTCTTAGAGGCGTACGTGAGTTCCCAGCACACTCCCAGCTTCGTCCGTCGCGATAAGCATTTTTAGTGGTAACGTTTCCTCAAGCTCTAGTTCAAGTATTTGGTAGCCATCGATCTTTTGAGATTCTTGTTGGGTTGGGGCTTATGTTGGGTGTAGTATTTTGACTCAAAATAACGAAATTTTTTGGAGGACTTCAAAGGTGCGACTACCAATATTTACATCTTCTAGTCAGTTTTGCGTACGGGTAAAATGTCCGGATGGGATTCGATACTGAATGAACTTTTATTAGAAGTTTAGATGATCCTATGGACATAGTTGCAATTCAGTCAATCATCTTCACCTTATTGTTAAGTGATACGTAATCGATTCTTCTCCATAATACACCAGCAATATCTAAGCCCAACGTTAATGCCTATTATTAATGTAAAAAAGCAATTCGGTATCGTTAAACAACCCAAATAACTAGTAAATATGTCATAAACCTTCATTCTTCACTCTACTGCTAAATCGTTTATAGAGCCACATTGTTTCAAGAACCGTGATTTGATTGATCCTCGATCAATACGCGACTTCCGTACGACGCATGCTACTAACTCAAAAATATGTCTTACATGCTTCTACCGTTCGGTATCGATCAATCATTGTGCGAAGCTACGGGGTTTGTGTGTTCAATCCTATGCCCGTTGAGTGAGTGGAGGAGAGCTTTGTTCCTTCTCTAATTACTTCACGGTAGCTTTAGCGCATTAGCAGCATTCGTTTCCAACTATTTGTTGCCTCGGCTTCGGTATAGTTAGTATGTAACACCTTTGACGATCCACTCGCAAAGTGCCCCACAGTCATTAAACCACTGCATAAGAATATTATAATTAAACGATCTAATGGTTCGTGGTTCGATCGGATCACTTTGGTAAGGTATAAAAAATGGGAACCAAATTCGTCTCTCCGAAGAGAGCATATAATTGGAAGCCAAAACCCAAACACACGAGCTTAATGGCGAGCATGCAAAGAGGCTATGGATAGCGGGTCCTTTAACATCATCCTCCATCGAACGTTCTAAGCCAAAGCCACAGTCCCCAAAAGTGCAATAATGGACCGGAAGCAATCGAAACGAAACGGTTGGTGGAATAAGTGCGGCAATTATACCACCAAGCACCACCGACTTGACTCTCCATTTGACCGTAACCTGAGCGGTGGATTTAACTCTCGGTCCTAAAAGGAAATGCAACCATAACGGACGGTTTTTTTTTATTGTTCCCTATACTACACATTGCGTTGGCTTGGTAAACCTACTCTATCTGTAGGTTTTTTATTCTGCCAATTCATTCGTTATGATGAATTATGAAAAATTTAAGCGCATTTTTAATATCCATGCGGTACAGCAAGATATTGGTTGTCTTTCCATAATTTAGATTTAAGCTAGTATGGGTTTCAAATGAAGTTATTCAACACTACAAAATGTTGGTTTAATTTACAATACCCGGGACACTAATACGCGGTACTTTTATCAACGAATTCTCTTGAATTGTTATCAGAGGAAAACACAAACACCCAGCGTATGCTAACAGCGAGCCACGCTGTCAATCAACATCAATCAACATCATCGATTTCGTGCATTCAAAAACCACAAACCGCACACGCTCGAAGCCGCCGACACGGCCAAGAACAAGAAGTCGGGCTCGCTGAACGTCCTGTTTGCGATTCTTGCGGTGGGAAACAACGGAGCACGATGGTGGGGCATTAATGTGCTGCACTCATTAGCTGCAACACCAGAACCACCACATCACTACTGCACTGTTAATCGCGGGTGATTGTGATTGCAGCGTTTTATACATCATCAATCGAACATCCGTTGCAGTTACGCCAATCAACCGCGCGCGAGAACCAATCCATGCGGCCAACAATAGGCCATCCCTCGCCCAGGACAACACGGGCGCAAGGATTCAAACTTTGCGCGTCTGCAACGCGAGTCCTGCACCGCCGGGCCGCAAATATCGACAGCGAACGCTAATATTGGGTCATTATTTTTTGGTTCCATTGAACGTTTGATTTAAATTTAATTACACCGAAGCGGGAGCCCGATACTCGGACAAAACCATCACCTTCGATCGGCGGACTGACCCGACCAACCTGACGGTTAATGATGGCGTTGCTACCATTTCCGCCTTTTGCCTTTTCCGGCATTTCGGCTACGGCTACGGTCGCCTTCGATTGCATTCGCAAATTTGCTGCCGCTGAACGCTGATGAGGTGCTAATTGAATTCCATCGCATGAGCGACCGTTGTTAATGTTGTGAATTTATGTGCGAGCGCGTTTATGTGCACTTTTCCTGCCAGCTTGTTTTTTGTTTTGCTGCTGCACCTTTGTTTTCGTTACAGTTGATCGTTACCCGGCGTGCAGAGCAATGTGGAGTAATGTGCGTAACAGTGTTAGTTTACAAACATTGTTTTATAACATCTGCAATTTTGCTTCTATTACATAGCTAATTTTGCATCAATTACTATTAATATTTCTAAAAGTTATCCATTTTTTTATTTATTATTTTCTCCTTAAGCTTAAATCATTTAATTAATTTTGTGAATAGTCCATATCGATAGGCCGCCTAGTGAACCTAAGATTCTTGTTGTGCTTGCTTCAAAACACAAGCAGCATGAGCAATCAAATTATCGTAGCCAAAGGTCAATCAGCAGTTGGCCACTGTCGCCTGCTGGGTGTGATAGAATTTCGACCACATCCCATACCGGTGTGGGCTCCCTATCCCACATTGTGCGTGTGTGTTGTCGAAGCCCCACGTCAAACGTTTGTGTGTGTCGAACCGTGGCGACAACTTTACTCCAGCTTCCGCCCACTCCCCTCGCATCCTACCCCACACGCACTCAACATCCGGTGACTTATGTTTCGTGCGTAATAAATATTTAAAACCAAAAATCACTTTTAACAACTCCCATAAATCTGGCGAATCGAATTAAATTACCACGAGGCAGAAAATCCTATTCGGTTTACTGGCGTTTTGGGGTTTGGATTTGGGACGGACAGGGCACGGTATACACTTACCGTGCAGATTTCCGATGAGGCGGAATCGTAGATTCGGTTTCGTGAAACCCATGGGAAAACGTGCACGAACTACATGGTAACAAAGCAGGAAGAAAAAATACAGTATCCCACACTTTGAAGTGCTTCGAACGGTGAAGGAATATGATTCGGTTCAGCTGAAGGTTCCCTGTACGGGGAACCCTCGCACCGAAACTATGCAGCAAGCGATTTTTCCCCCGTATACTGGCCTGCCGGAAAACACCGCAAAAACCTCCTACACAATTACGGCCAATCGGTCGGACCGGGGGCTGGGACTGGCTGCAACAGGGACCGAAAGCCCGCCCGGAAAAAGGGGTTACCTTTGGCCGATGATCCACCTCGATGATAATGTCGTCGTAGTCGATGCCGTAGTCACCAGGTTGTCGTGGTTGCCGGGCGCAGTCGAATCGGATAAAAAGTTCGAAGGGTGCATAAATTTAAAACACTTTCACACATTCATTAATAACCGACCCCTTTACAAACTCGGGGTGGGTTAACAAAAAAAAAAACAAAATACGCACGATAAAATATAGTTGTCCTTCCGATTACGCTTGCCGCTGACTAAAAAACGGGGTCTCGATAATATTGGTTGTGGCAATTTAACACGGTGTAACCGAAGGAGTGTTTGAGTTCGTGTCAATCCCGACGATAGACCCGATTTTACCGGGAAACGATGTAAACCGACGTAGGTCCGTGTAGGTGCGAGACGGCAAACAACATGAAGTGCTAAGTTGCGACTGGCTAACTTATTTCCGAATGGTTTAGATCAAAGAAGTGGTTGACTCTGTGGTGTGTAGGGTGCATTCGAGGTTGGTTCGGTATATTCTTTACCGAGACGAGCTGAGAGAGTATGGATAGGGAACGGCACTGGGCCAACGAAAGTAATCTGTTTGCATTGCAAGCGGATTAAGGCGTTTTAGTGGCGTTGGTTGCAAAGATTTTTCAAATACGAATCGCTAAACGGTGCACCCACCCATGAAGGGGGAAACCGAGCCTAGGCATTACTAAGATGCAATAGCTCGATAGACGTCAACATGATTGATGAGCAATGTATCATGGGGCAGGGTAAGGTGGTATCAGCATTAAAATTTTGGAATACATTCATCTTACTGTTAGATTTAAAGATATGTGTGCATAATGAAACGATTAAAGGACATTATCTGTGGTAGTGAGGATAGTTCAATTATAGCTATTTTTTATCAATCTTACTTCTAACAATATTAACAGTGTTGCGTTTATTAAAAACCGACGGACGAAGCTGGGAATGTACAGAACCTTTATAGTCCCAGTACTCACATACGCCTCTGAGACATGGACTTTGTCCAAAACTGACGAAACCCTCTTAACCGCGTGAGGAAGATGCGCAGAAGGATTTTTAACCCCGTATGTGTGGAAGGACAATGGAGGAGCCGCTACAATGACGAGCTCTATGAGCTGTACGGTGATCTTACCATCGTGCAGCGAATTAGGCTCGCCAGGCTCCGTTGGGCTGGTCATGTCATGAGAATGGCACCGGACGACCCAGCCCGTAAAGTCCTTTTAGGCCGTCCACATGGACAGAGGAGGCGTGATAGGCCCAAACTGAGATGGAGTGATGGCGTAGATGCGTCCGCCAGAACGGCCGGGATATTGGATTGGCAGACGACGGCGCTAAACCGTGAGCGGTATCGAGGATTGTTGCAGCAGGCCAAGACCGCGAAGCGGTTGTGGCGCCTGATAAGTAAATAAGAAAGTTTATTAAAAACTTGCACGGTATTCTGGTATTGAATTCCTTCCAAACTTACTTTCTACGAAAGAAGAAGTGCCAAAGAAGAAGAAAGCTTAAAAAATTAAGTGCATTTGTTTGTTAAAACTCTACCAAGTGCATCTTTATAACATGTTGATGGAAAGATTTTAAAATTACAAATATTGAAATGTTTATGTTTATGTTTATTAAAACCCAAAGTGGTTGGCCGAGTGTGTTGACCCTATCACAAAACTTAGACCTACCCTAAAAGCTATACAAATTTGTGACGATGCCTGATAGAAACTAAACGAAGACTACTGAACATGGAAAGCACGGTGCCAGTCGAAAAATAAATAATTTGCATTGAGTATTCGAGCCATAGCAGTCAAGGGATCATTATCGCTATACGCACGTCTAGTTATGTCTGTTCTAAGTAAATGATAATTTCCTAAGGTCCTAGTAGGTACAGTGATATTCACACGTGTCAGCAGTTCAGGTGTGTCCTATAATGGGACCTATAGGACCTTAGAAATAGTTGTGGTCAAAATAAACTTTCGTAAGTTTTTGACGTATTATTTAAAAAAAACATTAATCGCTGTGGAGTTCATTTCACTATTTGGGAGGATCCCATGAAACCTGGCTCCATATTTCACAACTTGATTGACAAACCTCGGGTTTTCTTGTCAGGTATTTCGAAGCTCGCTGTTTCCGATTTCTTCCGACGCCGATAGCAGTCTTAACACGGCACGACAGTGAAAAGATTCCCATCCCATCCTATATCTCTAGTACGCCATTAGATAACCTGTATGGCCTGCATGAGCATAAGCAGATCGTCAGAAGCCAAGATGAAGTATACATCAAGAAAATGATCTCCAGTTGAAGTTGGGACAGTAGTAGATCTTCTTGATGTCCCCGCTTGCAGCCAAGAGAGATTCTGTTGTGTACTGTTCTGAAATCAACATGTTTGTTAACTCATTGCTAGATCGTCAATCCTGCGCATGGGAGAACGTATCCCGGTGAGATGAGAAAAAAGTCTTGTCGAGTTAGAAAACAGGCGCTGTTATTAATTAATTTCTTCTTCTTCTTCTCTGGTTCTACAGCCTCAGTTGGTCTTGGCCTGCTATTTCTAGCGTTCTATGACTTATTTTTACTCGTAGCTGGATAGTCAGTTCAACGTACGGGGAGAAGGTCCGGATGGGATTCGAACATATACATAACCATACCGCCCCTAACTACAGAGCTTAATATTACTCAAAGATATATTATCTAAAATGGTTTTTATAAATCTTCAGCATTATTCAATTATTTGCTTACCAGGTGCTATAAGCGCCTCGTTGTTTGGTCCTGCTGTGCTGAAAACATCCTCGACATCACTCACGGTTTAGCGCTGTCGTCTGCCAATCTAATACTAACACCATCACTCCATCTCTCCCTAGCTCTACCACGCCTCCTCAGACCATGTGGACGGTCTAAAGGTACGTTACGGGCTGGGTCGTCCGGTGCCATTCTCATTACATGACTCACCTGCCAGGCGAGTATAATTCGCTGCACGATCCAAATTCTCATTATTGGAGTAATGGGACTGTAAATGTTCAAAATTAAACGTGTTGAAAAAAATGATTATATTGTTTAAATTCCGTTTGAGACAGCCAAGAAAGAAATATAATGAAATATCAAAGTATGTTATCATCATTTGATTGTTACTAGCAAACCAATTGTGCACTTATGATTAAGACAATATGTTCAATAAATCTCTGGGTCAATAAAGCTCAGGCTAGTGAGCGCTGCAATGTACTCATGTTCATGTTGTACTTGCCTAGTTAAAAAAAGATGGGTTTATACTGTTGTTAAGCATGTTAAGCAAAAGTCGGGGAAAATTAAGCATAAGCAGGTTTGTCAATATTATGCAAAACATAGTTTCATGTTATCATGCTATCAAGATCAGTACCATTTAAATTTCTACTTGCCTAACAGTAATACATCAAGTCACACGTTCTTAGCGTTGCCTTCCATTGTTCACTTTAGCTTCAGAATCAAGGATCGTACCGTAATACTAGAATACTGCTGATTCCTTACCATAGTTGCTACAGTGCGAATCATTTCTAAAAAACCACCAGACAAACGGTACCGAACACATCAAACAACGTCAACAGTGCCAAATGAAAATTAATCTTCATCACTTAATCATTACAGCACTTCCATCAACCCAACTACGCTATTTTTCTAACCTTTACCCCTACTTCCTTTCCTCCCCCTAGCAACTTCTTCACCAGTTCTTCGCTACCTGCCACCAGAAAAGGTGGCTAAGAAAGCTTGAAAGGAGTATATTTTTTCCTTACTAAATTATAAATAACTTAATTTTGCCCTCTTCCTAGTCGCCACCGCCGAGTCCATTGCACACCTTATTGACCCTTTCACTCGAAAAAGTGGACGAGCGTCGTATCATTACACGACGACCGGCAGAAAGGTACGCAGGTGATTATAAATTGCATCTAATTAACGTGATCATCAATTACGGACCACGGGGTGCTGCCGAGGGTGCCCTTTCCGCAAGCCAGCCGTCTATAACTACTGTTCGTCACTGGGTGGAGATTCGCTTTGAACCGTACCGCGCCCATCCAGGCGACCCATTTTGTTCCGTCCGACTCTGGCAGCGGCTACCATTCCGTTCCCAGCGATATGTCATCTTACTGAGCTTGCGCTCAAATTACAGATGACTCTTCAACACATTTGTGCATTCATTGCTTCAGTTAATTACAAAAATAGTAAAATCAGTTCTTGCAGGGCGGGAAACCAAAACCTAAAGAGACTGAAACAAAAAAAAAACATAATAATTCGTATGTCTCTCTCCTTTGTTGTGGAATGTAAATCTGTGTGTCAAAATAGTGAAAAAACATACCAAAAAAAAAGCACGAGATATGTTTTAATTGTCAACCCCAACGCACAACAAAATAAAACCGATCAAAACACCTGATTCCGGGCTGAGTTTAACAAACACCGCCCAACCGCAAACAAAAAACCACACACAAACGCTGTGCAAAAGCGCAGCGCTCACAGCGGAAAGAAAATTGGTTGGTTTTTGCTCGATCGACCATTGATACAATGGATCGCTTTTTAATAGCGTTGGATTAACGGAATATTTTAATGGTGCATCCATAAAGCGTTCTCGGGAATGCGTTTTGTTTTGGGTGTTTTTTTGTCAGTTGTTGTTGCCCACTATCTGAAAACAATCACAACAAGTTCTTACACGTCTTGTGTGCGACGTTTTTTCCCCAACTGGCTGCCCTTTTGTTTTGGCGAAACACATAAGCTTATGATAAATATTTCACAAAAATTTGTCCCACATCATTTAGCGTTTGACAAAAACAACACTCTTTATTGCACAGCTGTTCGCTGACAAAAAGCTGCTGTTTTTTGTGCCCTTACATATGGCTGATAGTTTGGGGTGCTTTACAAAAAAAAAAATAAATAACAGGAGCCATACCCCCTTTAGCCTCTTTATATGAGTTTGCACGGCAAATAGGATTGATTTTGCGATTCGAACGGTATTTTTGATCGAATTTTTCCATACCTCTCTAATCGTTAGTTGGTAGTGAACCACACAAAAATCGGTCCCGCGCGCAGTGAGAATGGATCGTGCGGCGGACTAACGCACGACAAGCTGGAGGTGAAAAATTGAGAAATTATATTAAGCTACCCGAGCGTTAGGATCTCTGGAGCGCAAGAACCGATCAAAAGCTCAACATTCAATGTGATCAAAATTAATCCTAAGCAGGGTAAAGCGATACACCCCACCGGAGATAGGGCAAAAGTGGAAAAAAGCACACCGAAAAAGGCTATGAATAATTAATCGAACAACCTAGAGCCGCTTATTAAGACAGCTAGTTTTGGCTTGACAGGTTATTAATTCGTTGGGTGAAAGCTTGCATGTTGGGTTGGGAAGTGGGTGCTTTTTTTCGCGGTGTGGGACTGTCTGTTTTGCGTGGATTTTTTTCCCCTTTTTGGGTTGGGTAGGGGTTACAGGGAGAGCGAGCGAGAGAGAGACAGAAAGATTTGTACAATAATGTCCCGAAAACGACCTTGCCTTTAGACCAAGCGCCATCACGCTACTATCGTCATCGAGCCCCAATCGTGGCCACTGTGTATCGCGCAGTTGTCGGATGGTTTTAATTTGTTTGCGAACATTCTCTATCGATAGTCGCGAGATGAACAAATTTATAAACATGAGCCATTTCGAGTCATCGAGGGTGCCTTTTCTTCCCCCCCCCCCCCTCCCCCCCCCCCCCCCCTCTTCGGTCTGCCCGCCGCATATCCCCACAATCGGCCGTCCAAAACCACCGTCGAGAGCTTATTGATTGAGATATTAGGATGTTTTGATGATCGCACTCCATCGATAAAATCGATAAAA
This sequence comes from Anopheles maculatus, assembly GCA_002091835.1. Lineage (NCBI taxonomy): Eukaryota > Metazoa > Arthropoda > Insecta > Diptera > Culicidae > Anopheles > Anopheles maculatus. The sequence goes on along the minus strand of KZ062159.1, from coordinate 157,359 downwards.
TACGACAAACGGTAGTTTACCTCTTGTGTCCGGTAACGGTAACCGAAGACGGTATTGACCCGGCTTGGCAGAGAAACCATCGCGGCTCGATCCTGTCCCAATCCGGGTGCAGCCAGAAGTCATTTACATGTCGTAAAAATCAAAATCACTTGCTAGCGGTTCGACCGCTGGCTTCCACATGGGAATTGTTATGGTTTTATTCTTGTCCGTCGTGTTTCTTTTTCCACTCACCCGGTCGGTGCGATATTCGGTGAATTGTTTCACCCGTGTACGTTCGCACGAAAAAATATGTTCAAAGGGTGAAAAACTCAGTGAGTTTCGGTCGGACGGCAAAATGAAATGGCATTCCGTGCGAACCAGTTTCGCTAGATATTGTTTACAGTTGTTTTCGTAAACCGTCTGGTGGCAATAAAATTTAAAATAATTTGCAATTATTAATAGCTTCCAGGCTGGAAAGGAATCGTGGATTTTTACGTTTGAAATGATTTCTAATGCATAAATATTCATTTGACGTATGGTTTTATGAAACATCAAAATCAAGCTGTAAAATAAGATTTACATTCATATTCGGCTGTAAATCAATCAGATGAAAGCTGTAAGAATGTTTTCTTGTAAAAGGGTTGTTTGGGTATTTTAGGATTCTTTAGTTCTCAATAACAAAAGTTCGTTTATAATTTGAATAATACGGATGAAATCGTTGTGATCATCAATAACTGGGTTTAGCAATCATTTTTGTGAGCCAAACGTTAAAATATATAGACAGCCGGTTGTAGATGCGACATGGTCTTCACACGGCAGGACCGGGGTTCAAGTCTCATCTGGGCCGATCCTCCATAGTGAGAACTAACTATCCAACTATGCGGTAACAATATGTCTAGAATGCCAAAAATGGCCGGCATGACCTAAGAATTCGTTAGACCAAGAAAGAAGAAGACATGGGAAAATTTCATAAAAGTCTTCATAATTATACTTTTTTCTATAACTACAATTATGTACAATGTCTTGTGTGAAGTAGTGCAATCAATTAATTAAATAAGTCAAAAACGTGCGGATAGCTTAGAGAACGACTTCGACCAAAAGCGTACCATCTCATTTTTCTAAGAGCGTGGAATTATTTGTAATCGTTGTTACGTGCTGGTGAATCCATACAACCATTTCATGATTGTTCCATTGAAAAGAGATCTTAATGCCATGACGAATGTCATGATCATTTTGCCTTTGAAGCTCTTTACACACAAACACACACACACACAGCATTCACCTATTAGTCACCGATGTGTTGCAAAGTAGCGTTTACTTTTTACCTAAAGACCGGCGCAAATATTTGGGATCGCATGGTGCCCACTAACCGCATACAACAGCTACTATCTAGCATACGCCTCGGTCGCTCCGTTTCGTTGGAGCCGTACAAGAACCGAAAAAGTTAATGCCATCTTCCGAATTCGCCAGCCGCCGTGCAAATACCTTCGATCCTGGCGACCGGCACGTGCACAACCGTGAATCCAATCAGGTTAATTAGTTTATTAGAATACGAAGCGAAATAATTGGGCTGTCAGAATACACGAACAACCACGGATTTACCGCACTTCCCGGAGCACTCCGCCACGAGGGACGGTCGAAGGAAGATACCACCGCACTTCATATGTTTGTGGGCCTCGCCTGCGTTGGCGTAGAAAATGATCCTTTATGCGGGGTGCTCACCATCATCATATTCGGTCGCAACGGTAACCGAGCATAAACAGTTTATGCCTCGCTTGTTCCACACAACCACCGTGCACCACCCCGCCCGGGCTTCCACACAACCACAAAAAAGGGCTTAAGGTTTCTAAGTCACTCAATCGTTAGCAGCACTTTGCGGCTTACCTGTGTATTCACGTTTCGAGTGCGGGAAATTTTCTTTTAAACTCGCGCGCTGAATGATGCGAAAATGTCAAATTGCTGATTTAATTCGGCCGAAGCGAAACACTCACCGCAAGGTTTAATCTTTTATTGACAGTGTTTTTCACGACGAAGGGAATTATGAGCAATTAAACCGTACTGATTGGCGCAGTACGGTGGATTTAGCGTGCCGCGCACAGCAAACTCGCAATTAAGAATAATTGTATACGTTGCGAAGGCTAAGGCTGGAATACGCGGTACTTTTTTTATAAACGTTCATGAATATTTTGCTTTTATTTCAGTTATTTCAAACGAAGCACTCTCATATGACATGTCGTAGATAGTTTTTCGATTTTGTCTTCAAACAAACTCACAATTTTAAAGGACTGAAGAGGGCTTGCTAATTTCTATTTACTGCACGTACGGAAAGAAAGAAATTTAAGCAAGTTAAGAGGCTTGTTGCCCTCAGTTCTTTCTTTTACGTTTTACGTGTCAACAAGACGGAATTTAGGTTTTAACAAACCTAAATGTTTTATGTTTATTTGAAGATAATTTTTACGAGACCACGAGACTGGCGATGGAGAATGGTCGGGTGGCCATGGTGCCACACACCGGTTTCGCGATGTCGCATTGCCAGACCGGAATGCATCGAAGACGACAATGCGCCGCATGGACATCATAAATCGTCGCTGTGTATAATCGCTGTTCCGCAAGCCGCTGTACTGTTGTCGATAAACTATCATAAAGCATATTGATGCTGCAATAACTTTGCTATATCGCTAATTAAACAGTTAATCAATAAAAAGGTAGAAAACCCATCGAAAACATGAGCCAATGCTTAAGTACAAGCGACTTTAGCGGTAATCAAATTAATAGCAAAATAACTAATTTTCATGGTTAAATAACTACAAATTTCATGGATCATTTCATTGAAAATTACCGGAAATTGAAAATAAAATGTCATTAATGTGACTCAACCTTTCAAATTTAATTTTAATTTTATCGATAGCTGTTAGAGCAATGAACACAATCTTATCGTAAACAGTAATTCCATGTTCGGGTAAAGGCATTCCTCGACCACACGGATTTTGCTAAAAGGGTAAACAGTTTTTCTTCTTCTTCTTCTTCTCTGGCTCTACAACCTCGGAAGGTCTTGGCCTGCTATTTATAGTTTTCTATGACTTCGTTTTACCCGTAGCTGGATAGTCAGTCCTGCGTACGGGGAGGCGGTCCGTCGGGATTCGAACCCCGGTCCTACCGTATGAAGACCGGCGCCGTAATCGTATACACCATCGGGCCGCAACAGTTTTTAGTTTACAATATTATTTTCCAAACATATACAATATCCTACCACATCGGTTTGTCAACTAGCCTTATTGCTTTCATTTTTTATTCGAACAGTTTTTCACCCTTCTTATGACAGAAAGCAAAACCTTTCCTCAAAAATTAAGTGTAATCCTCATCCAAACGCCTAAATCGATTAGTTTTCCTCCCGTACCATTACCGAAGTTTCCTAAGAAATCCGAAAAAATCGGTCGAATCCTAGAACAAAGGAAGGATTGTTTAGACTTTTCGGAACGTTCCTCATGATCGAGACTGAATGGCGGCGGCATCGAACAAACGGTTGGAACGCAAAGTGAAGAGGGCGAAAGAAGTGCATCAAAAAGAGAAGAAAACACTCCATAGCAGACTTTACGTCGCGCACACTGAATCAGGCCACTGGCAAACATGTGCACAGGATACACCGAGGTGCATAAATCCCTTCCACACATATCCTTGTTCGTACGAGCCCCCGGTACGATAGCCGACCATCACACACACCCAAATGTATCTTCATCTTAGGAAATCTCATTCATCATCATCAGCAGCGGCGGCAACACCAGGTTGAACATGGGCCAGAATGGTTGCTGCTATGGCACATACATGACTGTGCATGAGTTTTCGAATACCCACGAATACTGCACCGTGCATGTGCGTCCACACGCATATGCCTACAGGATACGCGTAAGCCGAACAGAACGAGGTGGAATAATTCCTCCGAAAAAAAAACTCTCTACATATCCGGGGGCACCATACCATACCTGGTGGTGGTTCGTTTAGAGACAGTGAAAGAACGAAAAAAAAAATGCTACACATGCACCCTGAAAAAATAGGCCAAATCCGCTTAAGTTATTCCCAAATGCAAACTGAACTAATTTGGATATCTAAATTCAGCACCGCTCCTACGTACCGGAGCGATTTCGGTTGATTCGCTACGGGCCGAAACGCTGGAGAGCCGTTGCAACCGGCAACACTATTATGCTGCCCTAAGTTTCCTTATTTTGGTTGCTGATGATTCCGGCGCAGCTCAAGAGATGCTTCAAGCGATGGCATTCTGAAGCTTAGGAGAAAAATGCACAATAGCTTGAAGAAGGATGCAGGCGAGGGTGCACTTCCTTGTTTTATGGCTGCTCTGCAGAGGCAAAGCCATTGGGCTTAAAAAAAACCCTCGATTGCTACGGAAGTAGAATAGAAGTAGAATAGAAATATCGACTTTTGGACAGAAAAATAATAACACAGAATCCCCGAACCGATTCGCGGAGCACATATTCCTGAGTGATCTTAATCGTGAGTGTATAAATGAGGTCAGGTTGTGCTGTCTAACGTGTAACGAAAAATAAAATAAAAACTAGCTGATAATTCTGTCAAAATTATAAAAAAAACTGATGTAAAACTTTCGCGCTAATGTTTTTTTGTTCGCTTCTGGGGTTCACGACTGATGTATGCTTAGTGTAGTTTTTGTTTTTGCACTCGTGCGTAGAAGGAAAGCCTCATTCGAAAATTTTTTGTACCGTATCCTAGCACGTGAGAATGAACATTAAACTACGGGTTTCGTCAGGTCAAGACCGTTCGAGTTTATCTTTATCCACTAGCTAAAAATACTGAAAATTGTACAATGAAAATAAAGGAAATTAAAAATAGTAGTTTCTTTGTTATCGGGAATAAAATCCCCTCTGAAACGTTCCTCCATAATAAGGGCTGACTATCTATTTATGTTGCACATCGTTAAGTCAAAAAGAATAAGAAGAAATGATTAATTTCTGAAATTTGTTACTAAGACGTATATGTGTTGATGCTTAGTGTATAAACTCTTACGAAAAAGAGATAGAGTTAGGTTTATAATTGCACAAACAAGCTAAGTGCTAGCTGTAACAGAACAGGCAAATTAATTTGACATCATAATCTATACCAAAACAAAAAAAATACAACCAACTAAAACACTTAAAAATCTATATGCTATCATGCAAGCTCGAAGTCACCTATCGAGTTTATGTTTCCTTGCATTCGGTCGTTAACAGTGCGTGGTCACCACCATACTCGATGTGGATTATGTGAGCTTAATTTTTAAACCTCCCAAACAACCGATCTCATTTGGTGTTACCCTGCCAACGAGTAGTTAACGCGCGCGACACTCCATAATGTTTGATCGTGTCCACCGCCCCTAAAGCTTGCTCACGAATAGGTGCGGTGTGATGTTTTTTTTTTCTTCTCTGATACTGATTGCTTAATTTATTCCTGCTCACCCGCCAAATAAAACGATCTTACTAATGCTTAGATTAATCGATTTGCAGCTCAGCAATCGGTCACCGATGAAGATATCGAATTTTAATGATCGCCGTTACTAAGTTTGGTTGTCGACGGTGCCAAACACTCCGAAACGCCGGCTCGGTGGTTCCGTTTGTGCCGCCGCCATAAATCACATTGCCGATTTTTTTTCTATATCCTCGCTCACTTTCGTGCTGTGCGACCGCGGTTGTTGTCGGATGCGACGTAAATCTCTTTCAGCAGCGTGGGACCATTTGATGCTAATCTATGTTTAATGATCGTATCGTGGAGAGCAGCGGAAATAAAGCGGACGATAAAAGTCAGTCGGGGGGGAGGCTAGATGGTGGGGATAACAGAAACAATAACAACCATGTTTTCGATACCCCGATGAGGTTTAGGGGAAATGACACTTGTCCGGAACGTTTGATGAGGTAAGAATTGGACGCGCGTAGGATAGCGAGCTAGATCAATTTATATGTCCCATCCATTTGTGTCTAACGAGCATGTTTACCTTTGAATTGAAATTTGTTATCATATTATTCACTCCACGAATTGGCACGATGTTTTGTTTTTACTTCGGCACAATCGAACATTCTATTTTCACTATTCACTATTCTATTTTCACTGTTTTCATTATTTATTTACTGTTTTTCTTCATTAATACGTTTAATTATATTTAGCGATTATATGTTTTATTCTACTACCTATAGCATCGAAACTGCACCAACTTCCACTTCGTAAACGGCCAGAATCCGTGTATCCCATTCCATTGCAGACGTGCAGTTTCCTTTCAAAATAAATATCATGCTCACATTATTGACAACTTAATCACAATAATTACATAAATGCCGGCGCGGTTTACGATCACCCTTTCTTTTAATTTCCCTACCCTGCCCACGGTGTCCCGTTTCTCTTAACCGATCCAGTGGGTCCGTACGTTAACTGCTTCACTAAATGCCACCACCCACCCAGCCAGCCAGAAACTGGAGAGGAAAGATGATTTCCCCTTTACAAGTCTTTTCCACTCTACCGAGCAACAATTTTCTTTCGTCAATCCAACGATCCACTTCCACTGCGTACTGCGCTTCTAGCACTTCGCTCGTTTAAGTCTTTCGTTTCGGTTGCACGGTTTAACCTGCCTGCCTGTCTGCCTGCCGGCTTGCTCACCTAGCCCTTCCTTCGCGGCTAGACGACGACGGTTCGTTTCCTAGTGTGCCGAGCGCGAGCAAGCTTATTTGCCGCCATATTATTACCAGCTTTGATATGACATTATGCCTATTCATCGTGATCACGTCGATAGTCTCTGATACGGTCGCGGCATGTACCGCACCGGCCTGTGATTCGCGGTTCGCGTTTTGGAATCGATTTCAGCGACACGGATTCTGCAGCAACTAGCGACCTGTACCGGCGTTGACGTGTGGTACAGCTGATCTTATCCTTGGAATGCGTATGGACGCTAGGCTCACGTTTCGAGATTGTTTGGATTGGTTGTAGAAATTCCAATCATGTGGCACGCGATCGTGCACCACAGGCAATCGATCGTGTTTGCAAGCCAAAGCCACAGGCCGCGGTGTTGCTGCTATACTGCAGCCGATAACATCGGAAGATGCCTACAAATCTGATTTCAACATGTCACAAACAGGACAAATCGGTGCTATTCATACCCACTTACGGTACAGAAATATCGTTCAACAGGTTTTGAATGCCGACCTATGATCGTATTTGATAAATTCCATCACACGCCAACAACGATCGCTCAGAACTGTAACAGCATTATTATTATTTCATTCGAACTACATCAACAGGTTTCTTTTTCATAGTTCCGATCGTCCCCTTTCGTAATCCCGATGATCTATTAAGGTTTACACGTGAACGAAGTACCTTTCGGACATTTATTACTCAAGGATTGTCGATGTCAAAGTGTTACTATGCGATGAAGCTTTACGAAAAGGAAATTGCTAAATAAATCATCTGTGTCACAGGCAACTTTTGAGTGATTTATATGTTGATGTACTAACACCTTCTTTCACGTTGGTACAGCATTCGATTATGTGTGCTTGAATGTGTAACATTAAAATCATTAAATTCTAGGATCAAAACCGGTTCCAAGTGGAATTCTATAATACTGATTGATTGAAGTACGTCTCCCATACAGATACGAATCATTCACACAAACGTTCGTCCAGTTTCAGCCGGATATGAGTAAACAATTTATACTTTCTCGGCTAGCAAAAGTACTACCGAAACCTTAAACTCTCCCAAAGGACATCTTTTCGTGCAGGATGAGTTGGAACTTTAGTTCCCGGTGCAGGACAGCTTGACAGAGAACATAATGTTGCCTCTTGGGATATCGTTAAATTAATTGATGTACAGAAGTTACTACGCGTCCCGATGTCGATGGTCATCGTGGATCGAGTCCCGCTGGTGGTGGGTAAAATGTCCTCCGAACCGATACGCGACGCAAACACACCAACCCATCAGCCAACAACATTATCGCCCAGCATGATCTTTGCTGACATAAAGCTTCACACACTACCGGGATTGGTGGCCGCACGGGAAACATTCCGACGTCCGGATCATCAAACAGATCCGAAACCGACAGACAGCGGAACGTTCGGCAAGCCAAAATCATCTAAATCGTACACCTTTGAAAGCTAATAAGTTCCATCATTTATTACAAGTTACGATGCCCGAGCCGTCATTAATCACCGGACCGTGATGCTGCTGGCTGCTATTGATGGTGCGATGCTGTGCCCGTTTTCTTAGGACGTTTTTTTCCATCCTTGCTTCCCTTGATTTGTTTGATGGTTTGCATCAACTCTTGGCCGTGCCATTCGCAGGCAGAAGGAAAGATCAAGAAGATCCATCAATATGGCCGACCGAATAGTCACCGATTTGGGCAAAATACTGTGTGCATAGGATGTGAAGAAATACTGTTCGATTTTATTCATTTTTTCATACCATTTAAAACTGGTGTACTGTATGGGTGTGATATTCTTCGTTGAGTAAATCTATATTCCCGCTAGGGAATAACATAACTTTATGACAGTTTTTAAGAATTTTTCATCGTTTTTCGTCTATGTATGCAGGTTCCAATATTTATTCTGATGTGTTTGTTTGATACAACCGACATGAGAGACGATGTGGAAGATTGTAGCAAGGATGACGAAGCGTTTTACTTCTCGACTTTTTCAATGTCCTGATCATCATCTTCTCCCATGCTTTGGTGACTGGATTTTAAATGACAGGTACACACGTATGGCCTTCTACATGTAAAAGTATGTTTTGGAAAATATAATAGTACACTAAAATTTTGCAGTCAATTCCTGACCCTTGTGTTGTATTACTTTTAATAAAAAAAACTCTCAAATTCATTACTTTGTACACAAACACGTATCCCAAATGTATACTCTGATATGGAACACTACCACTACTGCAAGCTAATATACGCTTACTGTGGCCATCACAATATCCTACATGGTGCACGATTTCAGAAGCTCCACTAGTGCCACCGACAACCGGCGTACGGGCGTAGGGCAATGATGATGTCTAGCAGTGAGTGTAATATAAATAAGAAACCGTATACCTCAATTAGCACGTACTATGTGCAGTGTTGATGATGTCGTTCACGTCTGATAGAGAAGCACGGTTACTACCTCAAACGCGTCAGCGGGATCTGAGTCGGTCTGTTCAAGACGAGCACTTTTACGACCTTCATTCGGTATGAAATGTATCCGGTGACATTTTGACTGTGCCGAGAATGGAATATGGTACGATTCTGCTGGGCACTTATCAGCCAGTGTGTTTATGGGTTATGTATTTATTCTCCATTATGATGTTGAAACGTTCTATATTAATTGTAGCACATTTATGATACCAACAGATTGAAAGAAGGATAAAACACATTTTTTGTGATGCACTCCACGTTTTCCAAAGCCATGCGTAGTTAAAAAAACTTGTTTATTACAATTAAAAGGATAAAAGCGGCACTATCCTTGCACTCTATGCTATAACAGCTTAGGTGGCTGGAACTTGATGTGCCGAAGTTATGTCATGCTGTTTCTAGTGACGAAAAAAGTGTCAACGCAAATCGCAAAAAAGCAGCCTTTACACACAACTTAACCCACCAGCCCTTGTAAACATGACGACCAGCAATTGTGTGTAAACTTTTTTTTATGTTACTGTCGCTAGCGAGGGTTACTTCATGCAATCCTGCCTGGCAGCGATAGCGACAACAACAACACTCACTGCATAACGATACTACAACACCGCAAACCATCGCACCATCAGCAGCAGCAGCAGCAGCATACTGGCAGGCAGGCAGGCAGTGCTTGTCAATTAAATTAATACACCATGTTAACAACAAGCCTTCTCGAGCCGTGCGGGGCTTGGCACCGCTCTGGGGCGGGTGAAAGATCCACCGTTGCCACGACCGTCACCGTCACGAACCACCCCAGCAGCACAACCATCCGTCAACGGGGCCAGATTTCGTCGGGATGCCTGGAGTGGCCAGCACTGTGCGTAATATGTTGTTCGTATCGAAAATATAATTTGTCAAAATGACCCGAAGTGATTTGTAAACATTGTTTCGATATTACTTTTCTCTCCCTGGTTCTGGTGGGCTGTGTGTCATACTGATTTTTTTTCGCTACTCACTGCGAATCTCGCGTGCAATGTGATACTGGGAAACCAATTGGTGGTCGGACAATCCCGGGGTTGGATCATCCATTCCCCAGCACACGTAAAAACCTCTCGGTCCTGCGTTTGAACGTTGTGACAGTGGTACGGTGCAAAGGGCAAGAAGAATCGTCGGTCGGCGGTGACTTGACGGTAGGCTCAATTGCAACTCATCTGAACCTTCGCACTTTCGGCTTGCAAGCGGTAGGAGCGGGACGAGGGTCCATCTTTATGCGGGGGAGAATGTTTACGCCGGTGTCGTATTACATGCACACACACACACACCGATGTCACCGTTGCGTGACGTCAGACCCATTACATGCGAGCCGTGATTGTAGCAGCTCTCAAGTGTGCATTAGGGCGTGCGAGTTCTCGATTCTGTGAGAGTATTTGCCCGTGGAGGATGGAGAATTGTCTGGTAGTGGTAGGAACTGGCTGATTGTGGTTGTTTCTGCAACATCTATTGTATAAAAACATGCATAAATTTTATTCATAATAGTTTTTAATAGACTTTTTTAAATCTATTGCAATAAATTGCAAAATTGTTGAAAGCAAAAACTATAATGAAATTTTAAAATTTGACGGAACATAAACGAATTCATTTTAACAGTTAGACACAATAGGTTTGATAGGACACAATGTTGTTTAATTAATTAGATGTAATTAGAACATCAAAGCGCATAACAATGTAATGCGTCGTGTTATATTTAGTGTAACATAAAGCAAGCAAGTGCTAATTACTGATGGAGATAATTCAAAAGATATGATTAATTTAACCCATTACACTGATCGCCCTCATTGACACATGCTTAGTTGTACGATATTTAACCAATTACAACGTGTATTGCTAAATACGTTTAACCATCATGATCGTAAAAAAAGGCAAAACATAGCATTTAGCGTACAACACACCACGCGCGAAAACAAATCACAATGTTCCAACGATTTTCCAATTCCTCGTGTACCAATTTCACATCTCATAAATCGTTCACTGCGAGCCGAGATGAAGATCTTCAAGGTGCGAAGATGTGATTGCGGTTCCGTGATTAGTTTAGCAGTCGGCTTGAAAATGAAATGAAATCTTTCGGTCGGCTCTTTGTAAAGAGTTTTGCGCCCCAAAGCCACAGCCCTCCTGATCCCTACCCCTACCGTAGGTATCTCCGAACGCACGTTCAACTCTAGACTGCTCGACGTCTGCATGTAACAAACTGTTTCCGACGAACAACAGTCAAAGTGTGGCGACTAGACTAGGGAACATTAACAGAAAAAAGTGAAGGAGCAAAGCATCGTTCTACAAACGATCGAACTGAGTGATCTATCTTATGGTTCAGATCTTCGTTTATCTTCACACCATTTCCGACACCTCCAATTTCCCGTCTCCTGTCATCCCTCACCACCTTCCAGTTCATCCTCTCGACGAACGCTAGTTATGGTCGTTTTGCGCATAAGTAAACATTTTTTTCGTTGCCGCCAGTTCCCCCGGTTCCCCGATCATGCACCTCAGCCGCGTTAGCAAACGCATAATTCATGTTCGTTTTTACATCTTCCCTTACACACCTAATCTCCCAACAATTGCCGCCCAAAAGTCGTACCTAAACTGACAAAAAATCGAAATCTTCATCGTCACTGTCATCTCACGTTGTTCGATGGAATGATCAGCATAAGGCGGGAGAAAAAGTTCACCCAACGCTGACCGGCCAGAACCTTTGCCGTAGTAATAAAGTGTAAGTGGAAAAAAAATCCTCATACAACAGCCTTGGATGGTTCAGCATTCAGCGCAAGAAGCCACACA
>KZ062159.1:39027-145337 GCA_002091835.1 Anopheles maculatus | reverse complement strand
GATGATGATGATGATGATGATGATGATGATGATGATGATGATGATGATGATGATGATGATGATGATGATGATGATGATGATGATGATGATGATGATGATGATGATGATGATGATGATGATGATGATGATGATGATGATGATGATGATGATGTTGGTACTGAAGATCGTAAAATAAATCGTCCATGTTCGAATACGCATCCTTCATGGTAGCGTTCGAAGCGAGACGGGCCACGACGCACATCGCAGAGAGGATGACTGTCGGGAATGAGTGTCCGCGTACTTTTACCCATCAGTTCGCCCTAGGAACATCTTCCCAGTTGACCCCAGCACTTGATCCTCACGCCACGGATCATGCCCGACCGGGTAGCAGACTTTTCCCACTCCACCGTAATATCTTACCATCGCCGATCCGTCCCAAAATGCCGTTCCGTTCTTACGGTTCCAGTTCTGACGTGGATTTTTACGTCGGAATTTACCCTAAAGTGTTATTAATTACGATGATTGAGAAATATTTGTGATTTATCTCGCGACTAGCCGTGGTTCGCGGTCCCACTCACTTCGTCACTCAATGGCAATGCTATAAAGGTGTTACAAAGCCTGAACGTTCGCGCCAAGATACATCAGGTCTGTGTTGCTCAGTAGCTTGGCACGTACGGAATGCGTTTTGTTACTGTTGATAGTGAAGGAGCTCGTTTTCAATTACCTTAATTGTTCTTCAACGAAAAAAGCTTCTCGCTTATTAAGAATCCTTCCAAACATTGTGTTTTTTTATTTAGCTTGATAAGTTCGGGAAGTGGAAGCGAGATGAAGCAGTCACAGTAGCGAAAACGGAAGAATGTTACCATAGGTAAATCTTGTTTTTAGAGCCCACACACGCACATACACACACGTACAATAGTTCTGTGAACTACTCTACATGCGAATTATCAAAGATGACCCGTAAGAGAACCCGCCGCTTTGGTTTGCATAGTGCCATTCGAAGCTTGAAACTCATCGAAACCGACAAGATCAGCCGCACGATGATCTTTTGCACTGCTGGGCAGGCAGTCCAGCATCATATGCACATACAATCGACCACAGCATCACATATCTTCCACGAAGCAACGCTTTGCCCTGGGAAGTCCTTTGTTTCCTCGGCTCAAAGATTCAATTGTTTGCTGCTTACCGGCGCGGGCTCACATTTTTCATCTTCAAGTTGCTCCGTTTCGGGTTGCTTAAATAACCCATAAAATCCTAATGAGGTGCCGCCGGCAGCTCTCGCATATGAGTTGTGTGTAGCCCGGCCGCATGTGGGAGGTTCGGTAGTCCTCACCTCTGTGCTTCCGCTGCCACTCGTCTTTCCCTCCCTTGCCCTCGGTCGTCATTAGCGCGGTGTGATTACCGTAATCCATGAATGGGACGTTGAAGGATGATTTTCTAATGTGGGTTTATGGATTATTGTAATTTATTTTTATCTCAACATACGCTCCCGTGTGTATATGGCGGTGTGTCGGGTTGCAAAAGCAAAACAGCGCATGGGTGGATTTTCTCGAGAAGTGTTTCTGTGTGCGATTTGGTGCGCGGCGGGTGGATGGTTTTTGCGAAATGAATAGAAGGCTTTAAAAAAGCTTTTGAGCTGTTCTGCTGGATTAGGGAAGTTTATTTTTTGTAATGCATATTGGCGAACAATTTTTCGAAAAACTGTTCCGTATGAAACGGAATATGTTTAAACAGTAATTAAACAACTATGTACATAATCACACTGTATGTGCAGATGATAGATTGAGGCAGCTCTAACACATAAGAATATTCGAGGAAGTACCAGAGAAAATAAAATACTAGTAACTTTTGAAACATTAGTACATATTAAACCATAAGTTTTGGTTACTTCAAGTTAGTACTTCACTAAAGTACATAAAGAACTTTCAGAAAAGTTGACGTATGATCTCCAGACAGAAAAGATGTTATCAATAATATAATTTTTACAATACAATCCTCTAAAAATATTAGCTATCTTTTAAACTATTGTTCTTCGTGATTCGTTCCCCTATGCGAAACATTACCACAAACCACAGAACAAATCCATAAACTGCCCTTTGTTATCCATGAACAAGATGTCCTCTTTTATTGCTTTCGGCTCTTCCCACCATTTGCACGTTGTTTGAAGTGCAACGAAGATTACAAAAATCATATCAATTAAATTGATTTAGCTAATTAAGCACCGTCGAAGGATCGTGGCGGATCGTGCATTGGTGGTTTGCACCCGGCCCGGCCGATATACATGCCACAACCGTACACAAAACATGCCCGTTGCATCGACATGCAGCAAACCGCGCAGCCAACGGAACAGAAGAAATTTGTGGTGGTGTGCGCCACACTGGAGACCACATTGCAACCGCAACGCAATCAATTATGGCTTCCTTTCATTATCTAGCTGTCCATCACGGACTTTCCGCCAGCATATCAAAGCCAAACCGAAGATATCAAAGCTCAGTGATCAAAACCGCCGAGAATACCCGGAAGAGCCACATGGAAGGGCAAAGGGCCCCGGTGTGCATTAAGGTCATTTGTTTGTCAGGCGTAAGACAACGTCTCAGCCGAATCTTAGTCTCGAAAGAGCAAAAAAAAAAATAGTTGAGAAGAAAGAGACGACTTTCCCAACAATTTTTTATTCGGACATGCGTCGGTACGTTGTGATTTTTTGTTTTGTTTTGAATATTTCTCTTATTTGACCGGATATTTTTCTAGTGTACACAAAATTTATTGTTGTACCAACGATTTCATTATGTATCCACTTCAAATAAGTATTGACAACAATAAGAAACACACTTTTAATTGATCTACTGATTGCTCGTACGGCAAACAAATCCCAATTCAACATTCACCCAAAGAAACTATTTCCAACCTGTTCCCTGGAAATTACCTACCGGGAAGATTATTTGACCTCAGACATTAGCTTCTTTCCGGGTGTACCATTTCTCCAGCACACAAGGTCTGCATCCGAAGAGTAGATGCAATTTTCTTCGGCGCATGAAAATGCACCACAGATCAAACAAATGTTGCCACCTTCTGTTGCGATTGCTGCCAGTCCGGGCCAGCCAGTTGGCCGACCGTAAACGATGCGTTTGCACTTCCGATAAGTTGCCGTGTAATTGGCTACCGATTTGCCCATTCCATATGGCAGATAGGTGAGCGACGGTACTCCATAATCGTGTAGGTAACAAAATTAAAACTAACCGGCGATCTACCGGGTGCCCATAAAAAGGAATGCAATAACGAAAAGTTTCAATGTTTTGACACGGTTTGATACAAAAACTGTATGATTAAGAGAGGCAGACATTTTCCAGCTTCTGAAGAATCTGAAGTACGAAATTGAAAGAATTAATTACATCTTATTAGGCCGTACCGAAGTGCTACAATTTAAAACTTCGGAGGATATAATTGCTCGCATTGATGGGAAGCTCTCAAAAGGAAGTACCGCCAACCCATGACATGGGATTAAAACAGTTAAATTATTTGTGTCATAATATTTAAGTCAAAATAATAGGCAGCTGTGCTTTTTCTACAAAACCTTATGAAATTATACCAGACGAAGTAACTACCGTTGAGTATGAAAATTTGTTTTAACTGTCCAATATTTTAAAGTTCTTATTCAAATTTAAAAAAAATCAATTCGATGCTTTAATAAAACATATCAAATTTTCAAAAGTAAACCTTAAAGTCATTCACCCAAAATATAAGACATTAACTCAAATAAACTAAACATTTCTGCAAAGCAACCAGTTGCAGGAAGCTAAAACAGACAGCACATATCACCAGGCTATGTGAACAGTTACCTACACGAACAAGAAATAGTCAATCAAAGCTGAAACATAAGCAAAACATGCACCACGATCGCATGATCGTCGTAGACGTTGAGCAAAAAAAAAACAGGAACAACATCGCAGACCCAACAGCAAGAGGCAACAACAACAACAAAAAAAACTGGAAAGTAATTTTCTCTCAATCAACATCACAAATTAAAATGAGAAATACCATTAATTTTGTCACGCTTAAATAAACTAATATGTCGGGCCCGGTGATGGCTGGCGAAACGAAACAGTACAGGCAGCATAGCCAGATCGTGATGATGAGGAAGGCAACCGGAATGAGGAATGATGATAAAACGGCCGTCTGTCTCAACCATGTATGCTTTCTGTTGGTTGGAATATGCTGAAAGTTTATGACATTTTATGGTATTTCGCTGAGTTATCCGATTGACTGATGGCTTGAAACGTTATGTTCAAGACGATTGATGCAAAATAATTTTTAATGCTATAGCTGAATCTCCTGACTCGCTAAAAAATTACACACAGATACACAGATTAAACTATTTTATTGGTAGTACAAGCGAGTAGGAACAAAAGTATCAAAAATACGTTAATACGTTTTGAACCGACGGCAGCTTTTCTTGAAAAGTGCTAAGTAATGTCATCGAGTACGTAAAACAAAGTGCATATTATTTTAATTGCACTCCAAAACACGTTTCAACCGTGTACGTGTGTCAGTTTGAATCATTAATAAAAATGAATTGCTTTCCATGAAAAATGATCTGCAAATTAATCGAAATGTTGATGGTTAAAAGGGATGCTCGTAAGAGGAAAAAAAAACAACTTATGATGCATAAAATGTTGCATCGAGACTGAATGCAATTTTACGGCCTGTAAAGATCGATGGAACTTCTTCACACACGTGTGGTTGCAAGGATGGTTTTAGGTGTGATTTGGCTTTGATGTATTTTCTTTAATCTCTATCCCTTTAATGAGTTAATTACGTCCGTTCTTACCTGCTAGAAAACGTAACGTAATCCGACCTTAGTGCAGCGGTTTGACTGTTTCAACGATATACCATAGGATAGAAGATTCCAAAGATGGCGTACATGCCTGAGACCTAAAGATCTGCAGCCTGAAATGAATAGCAAGACGGACGTAAACCATGCTATTTTTTCGTACCTATCCCGAAGGATCCCGTTGCTTCGCTCGTACGGCCAGTACGGTCTTTGCGGACACGCTCATGTGCCGGACTCGACCGTATTCCACTTTTGATAGGTTACGGTTGAGATTGTCCAATCAAGGAGACGTATCCCAGACCAAAGCCCAAAGGGAACGAAGCAGGAAAAAACACATTCTCACATACACGCACACATACACACATACACACGTTCAACCCTAAAACGCCAAAACCAGTTCAGAAGGGGGCGCAACGAAATGCCGGAATGATTGTGCGACGTGGAAAACCGATTTCTGCACCGACTGCTGCTGAACTGGTTGGCCAGGCTCGATAAGGGCAGAAAGAAGGGTAAACACATACCCTTTGCGCTGCTTGCCACCCAGCCCACCCGATCCACCCACCCACCGGGACACGACGATTCCCGTGCGGCGGTGCTATGGTGAACAAATCAAACATCGACGCGAAGTGCTTTGATGGTTTATGTTGAGCCTGTTTTATACGGTGTGTAATATTGATTAAATAATGATTACACGTGAAATAATTATTGGAAATGACTTGTCTCTTTTTCCACGACGTGACTGAAACCCGGGTTCGTTTATCGAACCGTGCCACTTTCCGCCCGTCTTTCTTCTGCTCCGTTTTACTCCTCTAGTTAGCCGCGCATGGGGAGCCGGGCTGATCATCGCTGTGCCCGTGTACCGGTGCAGGGACGGGTTTTCTTCCATTTCTTCGTAGATCATTTCTTAATTTTCACGTCCCGTCAGTACACACCCCTTTCTCACACTTTCCCATTGCTTCCCGGGTTTGGCTCTTGCCGAAGGATCATGAAAAAGCCGCCCATCAAGGCGAAGCGTCAACCAGAGCATTGGGACTGTTCCGAACGAAATCACGGCCCTCGCGTTCAACTATCCGATCAGATTCCTCATTTGCTGTGCGCCGTGGTCAATATCTTGTACCTTTTTGCCATGCAGCGTCATCATTACCGGTATCAACCGAACCATGCACAACGCAACTGGGTCTTGGACCTGAGCTCGAAACCAAAGTCGAATGCTTTTTTCATGTGAAAATCCCACATTCTCCCACCAAGGCTAAAAGCTTCGGTGTGCGTACATGTAATAGTTTTGTGAAATAAATGTTTATGCAGTATTTGATTTAAGAATTGGTACAGTAAAGAAAACTAAATAAATAATTGCTTACATATCCTCAAAGTAACGAATGTATAAACCAAACGATCATATGTTTCGTAATACCGAACCGGCGAACCAAAGTGCAGTTCTCATCCGTGTGACGGCAAAGTCAAATAAAAAACTGTCGGATCTTATTATTTTTAGATTATCACCCATCCAACACGCCCAGGCGGCAGCTTTTTTGACAGCATCCTCCCAGCCTGGCTGTCCGAATTCTGTGGTTTTTGTCCGTAAGCGCTGACTCATCATCTAAATCTTATGAGCGGTACGTAGCGGCTACGCCGGTCCCACCATCAAAGGTATCTGGCGTAGGTTACTCCCGTACAACCGATTGTAACTAGGGCGCGAACGATCGCACCTCCGGGTTGTGTTAGAAGCTCGAGGCGTTGTGGAATTTTTGGGCATTAATGCTCGTACCCAGTAAATGCACCGCCATTGCATACAGTTTTCGGTCGTGTGATAATTCAATAATTGGAAATTGGAAATCAAAGTCGCTGGACCGTCCGATGTTATGTCTATTGTTTAGATGGTGGAGTTATTTTAGCAGTATCTAAACACTGTCCAAAAATATTGTTTGTTGCAGTAAATTTTCGATCAACACTTAACAGAAAAGAATTTCACCCTTGAAATCAGCTGGTACTACGCTCTGTTACGCTTTTGGTAGCATGAAACTAAAATCGGCGTATCAACCACACCCATCGCCGTTTTCACACCCATCGTACACGGTGGTGGCATTGTAACCGCAACAACTCATCAACCGGAACACTGCACCTGTGCAAATACAGAAACATAATGCAACATCATGGCTTCTCCATACGTTATGTTGAGTGGTACGTCAATAATTTCCATTACGATGGCTATGCCCGTACAAGATTTTATCTAACACACGGACTGTTACTCACTTTTACAATTAAACTAATCGAAGCCTTAATCAGTCCTTAATTTCTTGACAAACAGTTACAGGTGGGACAGTAATTTGAAGCGTAAATAACCATGACAGGATACACTTTACTGCTCTCTATTGCGTTTTTTTAACTTTCTTGTCCAATCAGTCGATTAGCTAATGCCAATCAACAGCTGTTTTTAAACATACAAGTTTATAACATAGTTTATATGTTTTTGTACCGTGCTATCAATTAATATAATTACACGTTCATTTGTTTATATTACTGTTTACTTCAGAATCTGTGCTAGTTAAACTACGCTTACTTAACAGTGTGGCGCACCGGTTGTATAAAAATTCTAATGAGAACGCGCCGGTTCCATACTTCCGGTTGGTTTACAGGAAGTGAAGGGTCAGCATTGATGCGTTGCACGATCTGAAACGCCATTCCATCACTTGATCCCCGTTGCATGCATCACCAAACCGTACGCGACGATCACGAACGTACCCCGAACGGTACAGGTATTTGGCAAGAGATTTTTTTCAGGTTCATAATTCATGCAGTTCCAGGCAAACCTCCAGACGATACGTCCCATCCGTGTAGGCACCCGTACAGCACTATTGCTTACATTTCCGACTAGCCCGTAAAAACTGTACCGAAAACGCTCGCCCCAATGTACAGCAGTAGCTTGACATTTTATTTTCCAAACGCTTGGGCTTCGGTGCTATTTTTTTTGTCATAAACTCTTCCGCTATACCGGTAACGTAGACCACTTCCGTTTCGGAAACATCGCATCAGTCAAGCGACCTCTACCGAATTTGTTCTAATGGAACGGTGGAGCTCGAACGGCATCGGGCTGAGTTTTTAATTATCGTTCACACAAATAACAGTCCGGCCGCTTTTGTGTACCACTCAGTTGCAAATCAGATGCTAATTAAACAGCATTACCGAGTACGATGGCTGGCTCGTTGTTTTTTTTTGTGTTTTGTGTTCAACTTCAACTTTTTTTTACCTCTTTGCTTCCACTATATTGTTTTGCTTTCCCGGAAAATCAATGTAATTTTGTGTGATAATCGCCGGATGGATATTATACAACATAGCATGCTTAATATAGTTCTAATTATGATACATGCGATAAATTGGATAGCAAATAGGTAACCGGGCTAAATTGCATGTATTTGCAGCATTCAAAGCGCATATTAGTTAGATTGATTGACCATAAGATAAAAGAGAACACTAAATGGACCATTTAGAAATGCTATAAATTACTGCGATAATACGTTATACGTACAAATTAAAACGTTTTATTCTCATCTTTGGTTAACGTATCATGTTAATGAGAAGATAATGGGTAATGTTTTTCAGGAGCTCCTATTAGTGCAAATCAATTTCTGTACAACATAGAGCATTTTCAGTCCATTCATTATTAACTTAGATTAGTACATAATTGATTTGAAAATTAACTGTTGAGTTGGGTTTAGGTTTCACTATTTATACATCGATTCGCGGCAGAAAAACAAATTTGAACATGACATTTAGACTGACGGTTTGAAGAACAGCTTCAATACATTCGCTTTTTGCTCTACATCAACACCACTCTGCATACACAGGGCACACAGCAGAATATTTTGTCACGAACTCATGCCCACAAACCACCTTGTGAAGCATCCAAGCGCAACACGCACAGAGAGAGAGCACACAAAAAATCAACCACCCATCGGAACCGAAGCATAGGAGTCTCGTACAGAACCGGAAGACCGGAATTACCATCAAACGCGACCACCGAAATCTCGCCCGACCCGAGAGACAAAAATGTGACGACGAGTGCATGGCCGCGTAGATGTGATCAGTTGTCCCGAAATCCGGTTGCCTCCCTCGGTGGTTCCGTCCATTTCCATTAGATCCAGCCCGCTGGATGGTAGCGCACGGTTGAACTGCGGTCATGATATTCGCATTCTACATCCACAATACTGTAACGGTGCCTTTGCGAGAACAGTTCGTCAGTCAGTGTATATTATAAGAGTAACATCATCGTACAAACCCGACATACGGTGTTGTAATAAGGTTTTTGGTATGGCACAATACTGTTTTACATGTGGCTAGTAGATGTGGCATTTGAAAAGGTATAAGGACGCTTAAAGATTGAGATTTTCGAACAACTTCACTAGTTCTGATGTTCATTCACTAGCAACAAAGCCACGAATTTAGCAAAAGTAATGAGTCTTCATCGAAACCTCATAAACGGAACCGAGTCTATGTTGGTGACGCACTATTTTAATGACGCACAGGCTAATGTCTCTTCAAAAAGGGAGCTCCAGCAGAAGGTGGCACATGGCCCCAAACAAACTCGACACACGTCAGTTACAGATTTAGAACGGAACTGTTGCGGTGATCGCGCAAGTCATACGCCGGTCACACTCCGCTAATGTTTCCGCAACACGGAACCGGAAGGTTCCATCAGTTAAATGCCCATTTACGAAGACTCCGAACGTTCGGCATTGGCACCCACGCGCTTTGTGCCCAACACGGTACAGGTTCGAAGGACGAACCCATCCGTGGTAAATGGAAAGGAAAAAATAGAATTAAACCATGTTGGAATGGAAAATTTTGTTCTTTCTGCTTTATTTCGGGTGGAACATTAGCCGGGGCCAGATAATTGAAGTGATTCGGGCTGGCTGGCTTGAAAGTAACCATCCAAAATTAGCAACACTAGCCCAGTGATAGAACGTGCGTTAACTAAAATTAGTAGAACGTCGAGCGGTTCCCGGGAACCGGGGTCGTGAATGGTGTCTGGCAAGGTGTGTGTACCTTACACCGGAACGGAAGGATACACAGCTCCATCAGGTGCAAAACATCATTTGCTTGGGCAGATGGATGTGGTTGTGCGATTGGTCGCCAAGCGTGGCAGAATCGGATCGAAAGTAATCAGCAGTAAAAGCTTTTCACCGATGGAAACGTGCCGTGCACACGTGAGGTGATTGATACGTTCGAAATGATGTTCACTTTTATGACCGGCCGGTCGGTTGATTGAAATTGCTGTTTCCATGTTGCTACATCAAGGTATATAGCTACAATTTCATTTATAAAATAGATGTACGAAATTCAATGCGGAGACTACGATAGGCGTCAAGGTGTGACTGAGATGGTGATGAGTGCAAAAACACATTTGCTCAATTAAACTCGCTGGTGTAAAATGCATTTTGCAAATTATAAACAATTTTATGCAGGACAGAAACTAGCGCTTGATGTTTGTTTTATATTGTATTGTATATTCTTATTTTGTAATCAGTTTCATGAGTTACATACAGGAAACCTTTTGAAAGAAAATATTCGGTATATATGACTATAAAATAAACTAAATTGAATCTAAAAAATCATTGCCGGTCTGGGTGTGTCTGATAGACTCAGGACCCTATTTCATCGACGGGATAAAAGAATAAATATATAATAAAATCATCGATTTTATTGATACATTCATCACGTTTTAATCACGCTACTGTTACTTTGAGAGTTGCAGAACATCATATAAAACTGGACCTCTCTTAAAAACGGTCATTTACGCTGTGTCGAGCCCAACATGATGAAGTGGCTTCGTGGAAAATAGAAAAAAGGTCATGTCCTCAACCATCCCGTGTCAACCGAGCTACAAAATAAGGTTAATTTACTCCCGTGAAACAATGTGATGTGATTGCAATTGCCGAACCAAAGAAATGGCCTGAGCTCAGGTCTATCCCATCAATGTTTTAATTCCATGTTGTTTTTTTCCGTTCCCTCAAATTGGTTCCCTATCAGTGTGTGCTGGGTCACATATTCGTTTACCGCTTTGTTTCAACAGCTCTGAATGCCGCCGATTGAACAGAAGGGAAAGGGCAGATCGGCTAAATTAACGACGGATAGCAACGGCATGCCTCCGTGCATTGTCTTGTAATCCAATTTCGATTAATTTAGCGAACCGAATCTGTGACACTTTCGCCCCGAACATCAGCTTGTTAAAACGCGAAGTAGCTTCCAGGCGGAACTATTAGAGGGTAGATTTTTTTTTTTATTCCGTACCACTAATGATTGTCCCATCAAACAAGGGCAAGTTTGTTGAAATTTCCTCCAATTAATCAAGCGCACCCGTTTCGAGAGGTACGCCACGTTTTTTTTTAGGGGTTCGTTGCTAGATGGCAGTTCAAACTGAATTATCCGTTAAAGTTACTCGATTGGTGAAAGGAATGGGATATAAGGAACAAAAAAAAAACAAGGAAACAACCAAGATTGACGAGAAGTATACGTGAACCTGGAACACATTGTAAATAAACTTATTAAATCAATCACTTTGAGAAGTCAATTGTTTTCCATCACCTCCGTTCCGTATCAATGTGTACTAGCCATTCGCTTATCAGTCGGTTCCGATGAGACATAACATTTTTGTGAACAATTTCGCCTGAGGAGCTAGTACCCGTGGGAATTCTGCTCCACCCCTAACAAATGGTACCCCACCCCCCTCCCCGAAAAACCGGTAAAGCACAGAGTTCGGACAGAATGTAAAACGGAGTACATATTTTGCTTCGGGATATCGATAAGCAGATAAATTATGCATGCATCTTGATAAAGGCCTAAATCGTTTGTAGCATGGCTACTGCCGAGCAGCGGTAGCGGTAGCGAAAGCGAAAGAAAATGGAAATAAAAAATGCATGCCCGAGAGTCACAACAAACCCGGAAGCATTAGGCATACCCGGAACCAAAGCGAGCGCGTGTTTACCTTTGGGGTATAGCTTTTACCCCTCAGCAATTTCATGGCGTGTGAATTGTTTGTACATACTTGCTTATTGTGTCCTTTTGTCGGCTTCACAGACACAATTCCACAACCGATAGCACATTCTTCGTGCGTTTGCGGTGTGAGGGTCAGTTGTGAAAGGCATGGAATCATCGGCGAGTGTGTGTGCAACCGTGTTGCATTCAAGCCCTCGAGACCGTTTTATCCTAGCTTGTTGCTGGAAAGATCATTTTCCAGAGCAATTGTAACAGCTCGGAAAGATGCAGGGATACCGTAAAGAATGTCTTCCAAAGTGTAACAAAAACTAGGCAACAAGTTATTATCCATATCGACGCAAAGTCAAAGCGATCTTCAGCAGCTGAGATGTGCGTTATTGCTACCCCTGCTAGCGATACCAATTCATGGATGATTTTTTCTTTTTCAGCTGACAATAACGCCAGGATGCACTGTTAGTTTTGGTCATTGGCAAAGGAGGAACTGGATGCAATTATACGGCACTGCAAGAAAGGATTAAGCTCACTCCAGATTAAGATATCGATGTCAGCTAGGAACGCAACGAAAGAGATTAAAAATATTCATAACAAACATTCGTAAGCTGCAGTTTTCACCCCGAAAGGGTATCGGCTTTTTATATTCAATTTGTACGTAAAAATTATAAGAAAGAATCTTGTGAGATCTTTCACGGTTTGAGTTTCCTGCGTCTATCCCATTGTCAGTGTTACCTAGCATTCTCTTTGCTTGCTTTATGCTTAGTTTTTTTGTTCATACCATCCTGCAGAGAGGTTTGAAAGATTTCTAGTACTAGTTTTTAACGATAATTATAATTCTGATTTGTCGGATTTGTCGGATCAATTAAGTTTCCGGCCTTCCTGTAAGCAGTAACAGCGTAGAGCGTATCTTTCGTAACACGAACAAGAAATGAAAGATGAAAGCAACGAACGCTATGGGCTGAAAACCAATACCACACAGCAATGAGATATCTCTTTCCTTGGCGATCGGAAATTAAAGTAATGTGATACTCTGCCAGTGTGAGGGAAACTGATCGTGGTTCAAAGTTGTACCATAGTGCTGAACCAAACTTGTCGACCGCAATCGTGAGAAAATGCTTGACTGGAAATTTACTGTTTTGTTCAGAATCATAAGTTTGTCCCTATGATTTGACTAACTACTGAAACATGAGATCATAATAATGCCATAATATGCCGTAAACATTGTGCTCTACTCGACATTCTTAAAAGCTATCAAGCTTAAGACGACACCACACAATACCGCCAAATACGGTGTACAAAAATTCAATCTATAAATTAATTTGTGTCTGCTCATCCATCAAACATATGATTATTAAAACCAAATCATAATCACATCAGTGCTCACTCTCCGCACAACAAAGCACCACTAATTAAACACTTCAATTATTGCAACTAGCAGCAATACAATCTGGGACGACTTTTAGTTCCGCCGATAGCTACTAACCCTCCCATTTGCTACCGGCCTTTCATACTATAAAAACATTAGACCGAGCGTCTAAATAATACCTTGAAAATCAATCCGCTTGGTAGCTCGTAGCGCAGATGGCTGGAAAATTAACTTTTCGGGATTGTTTCGGTGAACTTCATTATAAGATCGGCCTAAATGAGGCGGGTACTGTGCAATCCGATGGCAAATTACGGTGTTTCGCGCAAGGGATGCCATGCTGTGGTCCTCGTGCCGGAGCGCATGGTTTTGCACATGATTGACTGCTTTCGGAAATGGCGGCAAGAAGCCAAGGACGCGCCCATTACGCTCATGATTAATCAACCATGAAAGTCAAGCACGTGAGGGAGTGCAGAACGTACTTTTAATCATCAAAACACCTGGATGCACGCTACGAGTCATCTCCGAAAGTGCGCATGGTGTAGGGGTCTGTGTCAATAGGAGAGTGCCTGGCTGGTGTGACTTGTGCTCAGCATGGGAAAAGGCTTTCGGTAGACGGACATATTTTTCTGACCTTTGGTACTGTCGAGAGCTCATCAAACGCTTGAAAATTAACTTCCAAGTATCCAGCACTATGGGCGATTGCAGATCAAATGAACATATTTGACAGGGTAGGACACATTTAGCGGCTACATGTGTAATTTTGTAAAAATACGGGATAACTGCCAATATTATGATGTTACATTTAATTACCTTCAATTCTCAACATGGCCGTACTTCCAACATTTAACATCACATCTTCTGCATGGCTTAGGCAATTCGCTAGAGTTTAATTTAATTTTCCTACGGTTATCGTTTCGATTGCGAAAAAGGCAATCAAGCCATCAGCTTCATCAACTTCGAACCCGGACCTTGGCCCAGGAGAGAAGTTTTCCACTACAAAAGACACTGATACAAAGCGATGGTGCTGAATGCATCACCATGGGGATGAAAACAGAAACACCTACCAGCAGATTACGGATGATGAAACGAAACGACACACATTTTGCCGATCGAAGAAGTGAACGTGCGACTCTAGCTGCTGCTGGATGCAATTGTATTCACGAGCAGTGAACGATGCATGACTATCGCTGCATTATTGCACTCCTGTAATTACTTTATCTACCTGGCTTTGAACAATTCTTAATCAAACATTCTCTTGTTGTAAACATTACACGTTTGAGATCAAATGTAAAGTATTTTAAATACATTATCAGTTTGATGAAAATATTAACATTCACGTTCAGGGAGTAAATGTTGCCGAAGATATTCCAACCCTGCAAGTCCAGTGCAAACTCTTGGAATGAAAAATGAAAAATGGCCATATGCACGTATGACAACGGGTTCATTAGCTTCAATATCGGCGACATGTGACGGGCAAAAAGCGAATCTTTAAAAGCGCGAACTACGAACGGTGTCACGTACCGAGTATACTGCACTAATTAATCATCGAAAAAGTACGTACACACAAGCCAAACAATAAAATCGCACCATGTCCGTGAGCCCGGCATCATCACCAGAATTGGTTTTCGGTAGAACTGTTCGACAACACTTTTTTTTGCTCACCGTTAGCATCCACCCAAGCACTACACTACTACCACCCCTCCCGGGGGTTTGGGCCACAGTTTGTTGCACGATGCACCGCGATGGAATCGCTGGTCTTGTGTCGAAATAATTTACGACGTACGGCCCCCTCCTGCCTGCCCTTCTCGCTTACCTTACCACTGCACTGAACATCATCAACATCATCCTGACCACCACCGTTCGTTCGACTGTTGTTCATAAATCTTCTAATGAAGCATTGCGCTTCCGCCCGGCAGTGCGACGTGCGCACATCACAGTTCATCTACCCGCTCGCGCACCAAACCAATTTGCGCACCGTCACCCTGCCAGTCGTAGCCGCGTTGACGCGACGGCACTGTCGGATACCGCGTGTAGATCTCTTCGCCGAGAATGTCCTTCCGATTAATCTACGCGGAAACACGGAAAGTCGCCGTCGCCGACGCTTGGTATGACGGCGAGAAAAAAGGTGGCCTTTGGCGGGCATTGTCACATTTCAACGTCGCGCAAGTAATGACGACACTGGAATGGGAATATTGATAGATAGGCCTAGCATATGCGTATGGGTGACTCTGTGTGTGTGTCTATGTGTGTGTATGAAAAAAAAACCGCCAATACCGTAAAATACCACCCCTTTGCAATCAGAACAAGCTGCGTGGAGCAAAAAAAAGAGCTTAAATCCCTTCTCATGTCGATTCTGGCAAAAGATGCTCAGACGAGTGCTAGTGGAAATTGAATTTGATTTATAGAGAACTCATACTCATACCGGACCGGTACACACGGAGAGCTACTCGAGCAGCGTTTGTACAGATACCAAACCCCTAACACGACCTACCGGCTTGGCAAGTTCAACGATGATGATGATGATGATGCTTGTGACACTGATAGGGATATGTGTAACGTCGCGTGTAGTCGCTGCAGGATTCGCGATCGATTCCTGTTCTTGCTTTACCGGTGACATAACCACCGAGACTAGTTTGGAAGGTCTTCACCCCAGTTCTTTCTTTCTCATCACCATCCTACCTAACCAGTAATTAGCCAACGTAGAGAGGTAGTTCGTATAATATTCACAATAAGACTATAAGATCTACCAAATGCAGCAATTTTTTTAAAGTCTAATCCATAATTAATAATCAATAACAACAATGTTTAGCAATAAGGCCAGGCCGTTCTAATTGAATTGAAAAAAATAACAACAACGTAATTTACCACCTACTTTTTATACTTGCCAACATCTCAACCAATTATTGAGATATTAATGCTAATCGTCACTATCTTTTGTAATGATTTACTTGTGATTATTTCCTTTTCTGCTACGCATTTGTCTTGTGGTATACTGTTATACTGTAGTCTTCATTTTAGTTTAAAGCATTTCCTAAAAGAATCGCTGCACGTTTCTGTTGGTATAACTATTTCGGCTGTCGATCCCAATAAGATTGAACTTTTTATATGATCACGCATTTTTTACCTTCGCTTGAACCCGAAAGTCCAAATATTTCTTACTACTTCCAGCCCGAATATGAAGCATTTATCGACTGAATCAAGTTTATGTGACCAAGTATTTGATTCGACCATAAACAGTCTTGATTGCATTCGTCCCATTTGCGTCTCTTCTCTACCACATTCGTCCTTCGAGCGAATTCTCGCTCAGTTAAGGCATCCTGCGGTACCGACCAGAAGCCGGGTGTGTTTTTTTATTATTATTATTTTCATCAGGACACGGTTTCCATCGTTAATCACCCTGGAACCGATGGGTTTCGTAGAAAAGGGACAACTGCACGTGTCTGCGCCGGTTTGGGAGTGTAGCGAGAAACGGGGACCGGAAAACTCCTGACAGTTCTGTCACTTTCCATACCAGGTGTCACGGTTTGATGTTTTTTTTTTCTTCTTCTTTATTATCCTTATGGACGTAGCGTGGCCTTCGTCACGTCCTGCCACCAACCACCTAGCATCGAATGAACGATTTCAAGGATTTGCTACGAGACCCATGAAGAACAATCTGGCACACCTTTGCCACCATGGAACGGTGGTGTGCTTGACGCAGCTTTGGAATCTCTGTCCGGGATTTCTTTTTTCTTCATCTTTTACGTCCTCCACACGTGTTATCCTTCGGTACCTCTTTTACGCTCCGACTAGTCCAAGGACTCTCAACGGCTCGGAGCACACACAACGATACTTCAATCACTCCGTGTACGGCATCGGGGTTTTTTTTTGTGCTTCCATATTTCACCTTTTCTCATTCGCATGTCCTTGCCTATCGCTGTTTGTCCCAGATCGGCGATATTTCGCCCATATCCTGCCATCGATCGTTTCATGTTTCGTGATCGAGGGAAACGATGGAAACCCCAAGCCGAAGCGGATGCACTTCCCGCTGTGCGGATCAATTGAATGTTCATGCCATCGAATGCTACCACATACCGGTCAGGGTTGGGAGACAGCGCTTGAACCTTAGCCCAATGAGGGCGATATATCTGCCAAGGGTCACCGCCAACCCACTGGCCAAAAATGACGTACATTGTTCGTTTGCCTTACAGCACACGAAACATATTAATGCTGCGCAATAGCTTTCACCTGGTATAACTTTACTTTTTCAAACAAATATATTTAAGAGCTAAATTGTAGGTGCTATTTGTAGATATTACACCGGATGCCTTCAAAATAGCATAAGCATAGTATTTACTTTTTCATAATTTAGATCACCTTCGCCTTATTCCATATTACTACAAACACACCCTATCACTTCTTTCGTCTACTGCATGTGAAGATAATTGATATACATTTTTGTTTGCTATTAATTTCTCTCGACGCTTTAAAAGATAAGAACACAAACGCACAAATCAAAACATAACATGTCTTTGCCGTCACCGCAGATCACAATTATACCCACCATCAAACGAGCAGCACGGCATAATCGGTTTCCCGCACATTATATCTATTTTTGCTATGACAAACCTTAGTATGAGTTTACCCTTCATTCCAATTATGATGTCGAACCCTTCGACTCCAACTGGGACCGGGCAAAGCTAATGATATTTTTTATCTCCTCCATCATCTTACTGAACAAAAATACTGAAGTTGTTTGGCAGGAACGAAAAAAAAAAATAATAAAAAACCACAATCTTCACCATCCCTCAGACTAATCGTCAATTTTTATTGAAGTATTCCGACCTACGTCGCTCGGCAAGCGATGCGGTTACACTCCTGGTGCAGGATATCCTGTGGAGTAATCGTAAGCGTACGACCGATGACATCGATGGTAAAACTAGATCCTTTTTATTACGCTAGATCTCGCCGCATGCACCCAGCATATGGATGGGAACATAATTTTATGGCCGCATATGCAAACATTCATTTAAAAGAAGTTCTGTTTTGTCTCCCATTTGTGCG
This sequence comes from Anopheles maculatus, assembly GCA_002091835.1. Classification (NCBI taxonomy): domain Eukaryota; kingdom Metazoa; phylum Arthropoda; class Insecta; order Diptera; family Culicidae; genus Anopheles; species Anopheles maculatus. The sequence continues at coordinate 127,137 of KZ062159.1, read as the reverse complement.
TGCCGGGGGCAACCACAGATGAGAAGGGCTGTGGTTGAATTATTTTCGATAATTTTTAGACTGTACTTCTTATCTGCTCATGCCGATCGGACATTAAAACCGTTGTTGAAATATCAGTTTCACAGGATTGGCCAGTTGCTACCTCTGACAAATTGTAAGGGTCTTCGCTTATGTCCACCACTTGTAGAGATTTTATAATTGTGATTTTGCTTCCAGGTTCATCCGTAGCTCTTTTTAAGCAAGTATTTTCTATTGTCATTTCTTCCATTTAAATAGCAGTTCATAACTTTAGGACTACTGATATCAACCTACAAATCAAAGCTGAGTTCACTATTCAAATTATGGTATCGAACGGCTTGTTTTTAATCAACAGTTGGTGAGTTTGCAGCAGTAAGGAAATATTTTAGTGACACGTAAATGTGGCGTTTTCCATTCAACCATTTTTTAAATTGCTTTAGATTAAACGAAAAGCTGCTCGCTACTACCATATTGTACTACCATAACTAGTTAATACAATTTTTTTACTGTTTTCTGTGAAGAGCTTCATCGTGAATCTCCCACCGGGTCACTTACCGAATGTGGATGAATATTCTTGTCGATAAATTCCTATACTAACAGATCGATTCCACAAGCTCGCTGCACTATGTATTGAAATCCCACAAAATATACACTGCTCCAAATCTTTGTCCAGTGCTTATCCGAAAGGAATCAAAATAGCTGCACTCTCGGGAAGCAACGATTTCCCGACCGCTATTCGCTACACGGTGTATGGCGTAAGGAAAACTGTTTACAGAAGCAAAATAACGATATGAAATATTCACAACTTAGAAGGACCGATGATGTGCAACGAGTGATATGGTATCCATCACCAGGCAGCGTTGCTTGCGCTACATAGCATAACAAATGCAGCACCAGATTCATGTTCAAGCGACTCCCGAACGATCCCCGAGGGAAATGTAAACAGTCCAGCACATCTGCGCTTGAGGTGGTCCGCACGTACTACTGGAAGGTTTCTTATAAGCCGCTTTTCTCGCCGGTGAGGAAGTTCCGCAACTAACCTCACTAAGCAGATGCGAAGTGCAACCATGCCGTCCAGAACCTGTCATCGTATCAGTTTGCCGCTTTGCCTAACATGAGACCACACCGGAGGATCTTCAAATATTGCTTTCCCGATCTGCGGTATCATTTTAGCACGGTATCCTTCCATCAACCCTCCCATACCCTTCCATAGTAGACGACCGTTGTCCGAGGGGCTGCGTACAAACAGCAATCAGCTCGGTTGCTGTACCATGTGACATACAGTGACGTCGGTGTGGATGCATCTTGAACGTCACTAGAAAAGATACCACGAGGTATTAGGGACAGCAAATCAGCAAACATCGTTGACGAACAGACATGCACACACACACACACGCGCGCCAAGGTGGTCGGGATTTTGTGCGAAAAGAAATAGCAGACAGAGCAATGCATCGTCGTAAAACGCCAGAGAGGATTTCGGTGAACGTGAGTGTCAATGAGAGGTTCGCTGTGTCACCTGTGTTATCCAAGGGCACTGCAAAATAACGTCAATTTTATTTTCCTAGCACATTTGATGCTATGTGTGCACTGAAGGCCACAATGTAAATTATTTTAACAAACTGTTTGTTAAATAAAAAATAAAAATAACTAAAGAATCTAAAGAGACTCAAATTACAATGACAAAATATATTTGTAAAGTGCAATATATAGCAACAAATATTTTACATTACAACCATACATTTCTCAGTGTGCATAAAACGCAGCAGCACAACGGTGATGACAACATTTTTATTTACTCAAATCCTCCAAAGTTCATAGAGGTGACAAACCGTCAAGCAGCTTCGGAGCTACTCCACATGAACGTGTCACCTAGCGACAGGCGGTACCATCTTCTTGCTGGAAAGGTGAAGTACGACGCAAGACATCCACCCGACACCTTCTTGCACGTTCGTCAAATTCGAAAAAATGGCCGAGAGCCAGTGCGCTGCACGTCTTTGACAGGCTATTAATATTTATTACGGCAAACATATCCTCTTCAAGCGTATCCACTTGGCCAGCAAGCTCCCAGCAGGACAGATTTGCACTTTTCTACATGCATATACAGTTGGTTGTGGTGTAAGGTGATGCATTTGAAAAAGGAAATGGCAACATACTCTCTAACTCTTCGTCAATTGCCACAGGCATACATACATGATGGTACTACTAGTGGGAATGCTGGGTGTTTCATTTATATCACCGTGAATTAGTATGAAACGTGAAAGCGCTTTTCTTATTTGTTTACACTATTTCAGAATGAACTACTTTAATTTTGTTTTATACAATGCAAACTAAGATTTTTTTGTAGGAAATGTAATAATAAAAAAATCGTCATATAGTCACGAATTTTCTATTTCGTACTTCGTCTGCTTATTTGCTTTCCTACAACTCTTGGCCTACAAGGAAGTCTTGGCCTACAAAGCTGGATTAGCTGGATAGTCTAGACCGGGCAGATTAGAGATTCGATCTGGACGGGACTCAAAACTCCATCCTGCCGTTTGAAGACCGTAGCAGCTTCCACTTCTACCATCGCACCGTCTCACGTCTCCGTTTTAATTTTTTAGTATAATTTAATTATTACAGTATTGTCCCTGAGGGTGGGTCAGTTCATCATACCCGCTAGGTCCAGATCTCGGACAGGTGCAATCAGTAGGCGGATCAAGACTGCTGATAGTCCCCGTTGATTGCATCCATCATCTATTAGCATAATTCCAAAATAATGACAACGAAATGGCTATTGGAAATCGATTCAATTAAGTAAATTACCATTAGCCATCGTTAGAACTAATCGGTAGAATCTGTACCACGATTTGACGGCACGCGGCCCAGATTGCCCCTAGCGTGTGCGGTACCCTATCCACAAGCTCCCACACCAACAGCGCCCCACAAAATCAGGTCACCATCAACGATTCATCAAACACCGCGTACGTTATTACAGAGACCCTCTACCGGAACATGGTCCGGTGTATCGGTGTACCGGAACATGGCGCGGATGCACTAACTCGTCGTATCTTGCGTCTAATTTATCGACCGAATTAAACACAAAACAATGGCAATAAAATAAATCTGCCAATCGACAATATGGATGGTACAACGCACCGGACAAACTGTGCATCCTAGGTGAATGAAAGGCCAACCATGTGCACGGACATGGTACGAAACGACACTGGCAGGTGATGAAGGTTTTGAATACTGTGTGCCACACAGTGGTGTCCGAATAATATTCGCCGAAAAATATAATTCCGTGAATTTAATTTCTTAGTTCAGTTTGGGAGTACATTTAATACCAGCATGAATAGTTGTTACTGGCAAAAAATATATTAAAATTGCTTTTGGAGTACATGTATATGCGTGTATCATTTTAATGAAACGAAATGAATATAATACACGCAAATAAACGAAAAGTTGTCCACTGAACGCAGGGTTTATGTCCACTGTATCTAATGGGTAACATCCTGCCCGACATAGGTAGCTGAAACAGAGTAAACATTGAGGTTATAAATGGCCACCACATGAACCAGACTGACCCTTATATGCTCTTGCTTTGGTCCGGCTCGATGCGATGCGCCAATGCTTCACAGAAGAAAAAGCCCCAACATTCCGTACAAACAGGAGTTGTAGAGCAGCCTTTTGACTGCTACTGCCGAAATGGTCCAGCACAGTACAAACGACTCCGATTTGATACCGACCACGCACGCTGTGTACCGGTAAAAATGACCATACCACCACGCACGATCCATAGCTGAGCGTTACACTCGAAGCGGAAAGCGGTGCCAGCAGCAATTTGACGATTCTTATCGGCAAAGATTATAAATTTGCGGCAAACAAATCAACGAGCCCGGCAGCACAATCAATTCCCATTACGCTCGTAATTGTGACCATTAAATTATTGCGATATTAAAACATGATAAATACCTCCTGTCTCCGTTGCAATGCACTTTCCTTCCCACATATTAGATGGATGTGGTGCCCCAGCTCGTGCCACAGGAAATGACTCTTGGACCACTGTATACCATGACACCTAAAATGATTGTGGCGCGTGTAAAAGAAACGTACTCTGACGGTCCTAAGTAGTTCATAGAGGATTTTTTCCTATTTGTTACACACATGCACAGGTGTGAAAAATGCTTAATTTTAGCCAAACAGGAAACCACCTGGTTGTAAAAAGATTGTTTACCATCCTTTAAACGGTATACTTCAGGGTGCCATTCCATTTACAACTAATTTCCATTTCCAAACATTCCTTTCGAACCCTTGTTACCGGAGGATGGATTTGAGGAGTGCAATAAAAAGACAACATCACCTGACGCTAATCCCTAACGCCTAAAGGAACACAGATACCCATTCAGGACCACCGGGTGGCATTGTTTTCCTTTCCTCTATTGTTTCCCTTAACCCCAAATTGAAAAACGAACAAACTCTAATCCAGCCCACGGTGGTGCGCTGATCAATGTTATTTTCCTACTTAGTCTTAGTCAGGTCCTACCCAGCAGCAAATATCTATTCTTCTGGGCATTTTGGAGACGAATCGACCGATTTTGGCGCACTTGCAACAATGTGCTTTTTTATCGTTTGGCAGATTCCAGAACGCTGATTGCTATCCATGTTTTGTGGGACTTCTTAAATCTGTACAGATTTCTAAGAACTACTACTCGCTTTGGTGAAGGCTGCTGCAATTTCGCTGGAAAATAATCATGCCGGAGATGTGTTTTTCCTTCTGTTTTTCTTTCCCGGGTTGGCTAGTCGTCCTTCTGCCTTTGGCATGTTGTTTTTTCCCCCATTCTTTCGGCTGCAGCCACATGGGTTGTGTTTCATTCCTGGGCCATCATTTGGCAACCGGTCCTTAAGGAATATCCTAGCGGTAGCGATTTAAAGGATAAAAAGAAAACATTGCTACTGTAATTTTCCACTCGACTGGTTAAATACAAACCCCTCCGGATCCGGGCAATCCGGATCGGGTTGACAAGGAGAGGATAATCATTGCGACGTGCACGACGTGAATTCGTGGCGTGCCTCCCCATATAAACATACACATACACGAAAGGATTGGTGGTCCTGTCCTGTATTCTCGAGATGGAGCTGATGGGTAGAAAGGCGGAAGAAAAAACAACACATTTGACGAACGTGTTACGCCACTGCTTGATGAGCGCCTTGCTGAGGATGCAGTTCCTTTTTTTAAGGACGTGCGAAATTTTACCCTCCATTTTTTCTCAAGTTAACGAAACGAACTGCTGGAGAGATACAAACAGTACAGTAAGGCAAAACATTTCTAGACTTAAAAGTAACGCACACACATCGCATATTCAATGCTAATGTCTCTTGTCATTTAGGAAGGGTTCGTATATATTTTTATAAACAATTATTATTAACATTACATCATAAATATACCACCTACCCGGGAAAGACAATTGTTTATATTGCTTTTAAAATATAACTTGACTTTCTAAATACTTTCTGTTCAGGACATTGTTAAGAAACACAATAAATTTATATTGCAAACCCATAAAAGGTAACAATTTATGGATGGCTGTTGGTAACATTATGGCCTCATGTAAACACCGTCTACCTCTTTGTCCTGCCACATTGATCAGATTCCATCCCACTTTAAGCACCTGTAGAAGAGAGGTAAACCCATAAAGCAAACCTTATGGTGAGAAACTGACGCCTTTTTTTCGGAACTTTAAGTCCATTGCAACAATGTTGATAAAATGTGCGCCAGGACATATTTCAAACTATGCAAAGCAATTGCTTAACATGGGCCATTACAGTGGCGCATACAGGCACCGAATGGCCGTTGGAAGTTCCTTTGGCACCTGTGCTGCGTTCACCATTCCAAATTGTACCTTGATCCATTTCATTACGAGTACCTCTATAGGTTGAGAGTCAAAATTTGAAGGTACACATCACCGTGGGTGCATTTTGTCGAGTGTGTTTACCAGTACTTAGTGGTCACCGGAATCTTCCATAAAATTCTTGATCCCTTCTTCTTCAAGGTGTTAACGGAATCGGAATCGGTTCTAAAGGATTAGGTGTACGCCTTCTACCGATAAAAGTGGTTCACCAGAATGTACCCAAGGATTAAAAGCGATAAACACTTCGAACAAGTTCGTAGCCGATGGGTACAAAATTGCTAGTATAAGTTGAGGGTTGAGCCACTCGTCCCGCTCAGCTCACGGACAAGCAATAACAATTGAAGATAGCTGTGAACGAAATGCAGAGCAGAAAGGCCACCGGGGTGGAAGCAAGAACTGCAAACGAACAGTGCACAACAATTGACCCCGTAATGATGATTATTCAGATTTGGCAAACACATAACACCCTAAGATGATTAGGATTATCGATGGATTCGGTTGACCTACGGTCCGATCTGTCGGTGTTTGGTTGTCGGGTGGAAAGATCAGATCGATCAACATGACTGCGCTCTCTAGGTTTGTTTCATCTCGGCTCCCATGCGTGTGTATGTGTAAAATTGCCAGAAGCAGGTAGGTTTGTAAATGTTCTAGATATTACGATATGTGGGCTGTTATTACCAAACATTTAATGTCTAACTTGTATGACATGGTCTAGTATTACGAATTAACCACATTTGTCTGCCTCAGTTGCTTAAACCATTTCCACTTTGCCCACCCATGCAAACCATGTGCAGGAATAGAAATACACATTGAATAACCATAACTATAATAACCAATACGAGGCAATGCTCATTTGAAGATCAAAATGTTTCAACAAATGTACTAGCACAACAGAACGGACCGAAACGATGATGTGCTTTTGCTGGCTTTTCCGCATTATCGATGAGCGGCTTAGGATGTCTTAGAACGATATACCCGAACCTAAATCGCTGCACAGTTTTCAGTCATTCAGTGACTTTATTCCTGCTCCCTTCCTTCTTCCTAATGATTCTCGGCATGTCGAAGTGACAAGGTTTCGACGGGAAATGTGTCTTAAAAGAACCATCAATCAGCTCCGCGCAGGTATGAAAAGTGCGCACAGTGAGAGATGCTTCGCTTGTAGCCGACCACACCTGCTGGCGGATTCGTTACCATGCTGAGCGCGACCGTCCGGCCCTTGAAAACGCACAGCACAGACCCATGGGCACCGTCAGCAGCCCGCCCGCCCGACACTATGTCTGCAGCGCTAGATACGAAAACCACCATAACCACACCATAACCAGTGCCGCACTGTCTGGTAGGGCTCGGGACCGCGAAAACCCTCCTGGACGTATACCCAACGGAATTCCGTACATTCCGCACCCTGTTCCCTCGGGGCGCGATAGGATGGCTCATCAGCTTCATCATCTCGTATCGGCAACGGTGCTGTGGTATGCACGCTGACACTCCAGTAACGAGCGAGGGTCTACAAGGGCTCTAGTCCTTTCTCGCCACTTACTGAGAAGAGTTACCAAGAGCTTCGCGTCTCAACCGTAAGGTGGCGCGGCTTGGTCGCAATACGTTTACCCATACGCAGCTTTACCGAGCTGATGATTTCAGCGTCGCATCGGTGGGAGGTTTTTTTTCTTACAGTACCGGGACCTACAGGTACCATTGGAAGACATCACAAGTATCTACTAACGGCACCACCATCACACGCATGCCATAAATTATGTTAATTGATTTTCATTTGAATTAATCGTACTTCTACATTTCGGCTTGGTTCGCTCTTTGCTGTGCTGTTTTTTCTTCTGTTTTGGCTTCCAAATGATGATTTGAAGATTTGACACGATGCAGTCGTCTAGGTAGATTCCACTAAAGACAACTCTTGCGAGAAAAGGAGAACCCCCGTTCGGGCTCGAACCCGCTCGCTTTAGTTGATGGGCCGCTTTTCGGTGCGCGGGAAAAATATATCATTCATGAAATTTTCAACACTCGTGACACAAGTGGCTTATGTTAGCTACCGGAATCTACCGGACACCCTGAAGCTATTCGGGTGCCTAGCGCTTCACACGGTCCATCACTTGTGGTTTGCGTATTTAAATTACGCAAAATTTAAACAACACTTCAAAGCCTTCAAATGCTCTCGAGTGCGTTGGATTTCGTCGGGTGCGCCCGTTCACACAAGTGGCTATATATATATAGATTTTTACTAAAGTATGCGCCACAAGTGTGGGGCCACCGCGCTAGTGAGCTAGTGAGAAAATGATGATACATAAGTATGCGCTTGAGCTAAACGAATTGATACGGACGATACTTATTGCTTTGACCTTCTTTTCTTACCTAGCTCGAAGGTAATTCGACGATCTATGTGAAATTGTGTAATTCGGAATAGCAATTTTTACGTATCGTCTAGATTTGACGATTTGTTTTTTTAAAAGAACGATAATGATTTATAAAAAAAACATTCTTCTAGCTCTAACAAATTGATTTTCAACCAAATGTGCACCAACAAGGTTCATGAAAGCCTGGGAAAAGAATAACTATTTTTAAGCTGTCACATCACATTGGTTATAAGGTTTTTTTTATATTTTTTTTCATTAAACAAAAGGAGTAGAATATTTACTTTAGTGATTATTTGATAGAACAGAATGGAAAGTAGAATTATAAAAATAACTATAACTAATTGTTTTCATTAGATAAACACAATTACTGCATAAAACTCGGACCGTATTTTTACTAGGGGATTTTGGTTCAGCTCGCCTAGAGTTTTACGTTCTTGCTCCTTCCACAAGCTCTATAATATACGGCATATGTCGACAATAGAATTTGCACCAACTGGTAATCTCATCAATCGTGGTCCTTGCTTCGGAGCAGCTAGGGGAAAATCAATTATCTGTATTTAATCAACTTCTAGTTGGTAATTAATTGGTTTCTGATTTTTATTATCTTACTACAGAACGATAGATGATCGTAGACGTTTTATTTACTTGACACAGTTTTCATTGCAATGGTACGTTTGAATTATGTTTTAAGTTTTTCATGATAATTATACGCCAAGTAAATGTTGAATATTTTATTTGTTGATATTTTGAGAAAGATTCATATCGTTTAAAATATTAGAAAACTCTAACTTATTTAAAAAAAAGATTTCCAAATCTATTGTGTAACCTGTTCAATTGCTAAAACCTATATAGGAAAAACGATCTGTATTTTAACTATATGCTTGCCATTCCGCCGAAACTTGTTCTTGTCCTTCTGCAAACGATCGGCCATTCGGTGTTTCGTACATTACAAAAAATATCAATTACAGTCGAGAATCTTGTTTTGTTTCAGTCCTACCCCAACCCTTATCATGCGCACCATCCGGAGACAAGAAATATTCGATTACGCAGTGCCCGGTTCGCTCGACAGTGGGAGATGCACTCGCAACGGTCAGGTCAGCCGGAAGGAATCCATGCACGGGCTGTGCTCGCTCTGTCTCTGCATTTCACGGTTATTTAATTATCGACTGAAAGGTGCCGCCTGTGCCGCCGTCCGTTTTACATCAATCTTTTGATGGGTTTTTCCTCTCTCAATTTGGCTTAACTGCTAACCGAATCCGCATCCGTAACGAACCGAAAATGAAAATTAAACCAACCGAGCGTAAATTTTCACACAGGTATCGCAATGAACATTCGCCATGTTACTATAGAAGAGTGCAATCCTACTGCATGGATGATAGACGAATGAGCTTGAAAGGCATTTTAGACGACCAAAATGTCACTAACATTAAATTCATTACTTATGAAAGACTGAAACATTTAGAATAAAAGAATACCAAGATTGGGTACCAAGATTGATTATTGAGTCTTCTATACAATGTTATTATAAACTTTGTCACTCATTCATATACAACATCATGTTAAATAAACTCCGGGTGTACTTGAAATACAAACAATTTCTCTAGAAATCACACACCTGCCACCGATTTGCCACTTACACTACTGCTCGATTACTTGGAAAGGAAAGGGCAATATCGTCGCAATCGAGTGGCTCTCTTCTCTCTGTTTCGTTAATCAGGAACTGCCACGACGTTCCATCATTCCCGTTTGGCAGCAATAAGCATCGGGCAACAGATCAAGGTAACTTACCAGCAAAGTCAAAAACACCTTGGAAACCTTCGTCCCTGTCCCAAATGGGACGCACCGGGCGAGAACAGAAAGGTGCCGAAACAACCCGGTGAATCTCCTGCCAGGCTGCAAGTTCGAAGAAGGTGCACGGACTCTCCACTCCTCTATACGCGGGTCCATAGCAACCCTCCAGGATCCAAGGCAATCCGATGCAGAGGATGGTTCGCCTGCTGGGTATTTGGTTTATGGTCGCATTCCCGGCGATCGGCCCACAAACCGTGAAGGATAGGGAAGGTGGAATAGGGGAACGATGTTCATTCACTGACACCGAAACACGGTGGGCCGAGACGTCGAAAAAGAGAGACGACATGGAGTCGGAAATCGCCTGGAATGTGATTTTCGGAACAGACATAGCGTCGCAAAGAATCGACCAAGGGAAGAACGTTGGTCCGACTGACTGCACGGCGAAGTTCGGATGCAAAAGGTTTCTGGTGATCTGTCGAGGTTTGCCGGAAAAAGTGAAGCAAGGTGTGATAATTTATCGTTTTTGGGATTCTTCAGCTGTGCCCTCCCATGGATGGATTCCTCCATTGCTTGTGCTGCCTCCGCTCAACAGTATTCGCCGGCGGCATTGATGGTCGACGATGGTCCACCTTCGAAGGTGATGGGACGGATTTTCGTATTTATCTCTCCTCGGTGTTAGGCCATTTGGTCAAGATGGATCGGTTGCTAACCCAGATACATACATCGCTTTGCCGGCCCCGTACGCAAACCGATGAGTAGACTGGTAGACTAACGGGAGCCCAAACGTATTAGGACCGCCAACGACTGGATATATGAAGGGTGAGGTAAAGGACCGAAAATTAATCTATAACAACGCCATCGATCAAAATGTATTGATGGATTGAAAGATTTCTTCAAAACGCTTGCTTGCCTCTTTCGATACTGTTTTCAACTGTTAAATCGACTGAGGCATTACATTTGTAAGCCATCGAAAAGGTGGTTTTGAAATTGTTAAGCAAGTACTTTTGCAAATGGTTAAGGTGGTATATTTTTGAATAATGAAAAACATAACTACTAAGGTTTATTGTTTTCCTCCAATTCGGTTCATTGTTAAAGATGATATCAACCATTCGGAAAGATCCATTGGAGCTTTTATCAGACTCGGATATTTGCTATAATATGCGCTCAAGCTTCAATCGCCGCTTCATTAGTCAAACAATGCAACAAAAATAAACTAGAGCCTTGTTATGTGTACCCAATCTACAATTTTTGTATGAAAATTACTAAATTTTGTTATCACATTCCATTGTACCTACTCGTCGGCAGCACCTTATGGCCTTCTGCGAAGGTAATCAAACAAATCAAACAGCGTGCCATGTGTGACCTACAGTATTTCAATCTTACGGTGCACTCTTTTTACTAGTGAACCCGAACTCATTACTTTCGGTTCGTAAAACTCGTATTTCACGCCACAAACTGTTGCGTTTAGCGCTGCTTATTGCGTCTGTCCCGCGACGAACCAGTGGTATGGTGGATTCAGATTTTATGCGCGAGGCACACTCTACGCCCGGAAATACTTTACGAGCGGATGGCGTGAATTTGGCGAATGAATATTATTACGTCCTCCTGTGCTGGATGGAGTCATGCAGCAGCACGATACAAACTTTAAAGGCTTCCCGATTATTAAGATACAAACTTTGATTGCACATCTAAAAAAGAAAGAAACACAAGATTTATTCAGTGTTGAATATAGTATGCAATATAAGCTTTACGAAGTCGTTGTTTAATTTGTATCTCAATTTTGACATTACTTACAACTGGGTATAAACATATTAATAAAAGCTTACCATAATTTTTTTTTCATTATTCAAGTTATTCAAACAACATTTATGATTTTTTTATTCCTATATAACTACGACTATAATACGACTATTGCTATTTACAACGTGATATCATATAATAATACTAGATCCTATTCTGTAATTTGGTCACCCATATTCAGTCGTCATATTGTATGTAAAATCAATGTTTAATTAAAAAAGGGACTGAGTACTTCAAAGTAACGGGCCAATTGGTTACACGAACAAACTGGTAAAACTGCAAGACAACAACTCTTGTGGTTGCATGGATGTTATGAAAAAGAGTATGGCAACAACAAAAATATATTTGTAGAAAACAGTAGCTATGACGTGTGCAAGCTCATTTATTCAAAACCATTTACACCACCGAATCAGAACCGGTTTTACCAATCCGATGTTTAATCTTTATTCGGCAACATATGTCACCTGTACGCTGGTGTTGCAAAAATCACTTAGCAAAACAAAGTGCCAATGAGAAAATGGATGTCCATAATGCAATATTTGAGTGGGGCAATGTATTCAAAATAAAATACCAACATACGTCTAGGTTTAGAACCATAGCTGTAGAAATGTTCAAGAATTGAAAAACAAACTTTATGAAATTTTAAAAAAGAAACAAATCTCACATGGTTCATCAATAAACTGTGCATTTGTTTTTGTTGACCAATTTTTGAACCTCACACAGAGTATAGTTCTCATGGTCATCGGATTTGGTTGTCTGGGACTGCAAACAATCAAATTATCACTTTGCTGCCCACGGCTATGGGCCACTATATTCACCGCTTATTAAACCGGTGGCAAAAATTACATTTTCAGAACCATCTTGCTACATAACACAAAGCAACAATGAATCAACACAGATTCTGGAGGGCAGCAACCGAAAGATGCCAGCTTCTGTGGTAGTCGTTTTCGATATAAATTATTTCGCGCCTCGCTGTAAAGGGTAAAAAGGGTAGAAAAATACGATAAAATACCCACACGCACATAATACCTGATAGTAGAAGAAAGAGAGAGAGAGAGAAAAGCGTGTAAGATGCATTGGAAAAAGCAAATGATCAACCATGAGGGACGCGAGGTGTAAAATCTTCCTAACACTTAACGAGAGTATCGCGGTGATTAATAAATATGACCCATTGAACCAGTCCGCTCATATTTTCCACGGTTCCCCGAAGGTGCCGCACTCGGTGCCGGCATGCTGATCAAGAAAAATTTATGATCGAAATCGAAACAGTGGGGGGGAATTGATTTTTTGTTTGGCTTGCTTCCACTGTTCCTACGAGTTTAACAAAAAAAAACGACAACATCGAAGATCCCATAAAACATAGAAAGTTTCGGTGGCGTTTTTTTTTCAGATTTTGTGAGAATAGTTTTTACGGTGGTTGTAATCAAACATGAAAGTATATGTGTTTAGCAACACATGGTTAGCGGGTACAGATTAAAAAAAAACCTAAGCGTTAAACAGTATTAACATTTTTTGTATACAAGAGCTATAGCTTTCAATGAGCAGTTCTTTATAGTTCAAATATCATGATCACGCAATGAAACAGAAGAAGCTGGCGTATCTGAAAATAGATCTGTCAATTTTTGTGTGCCATAATGTCAATATGTTGTTTGTATTCTTTGTAAATTAGTATAGCTTCAAACTTATTAACAAAATATTATGGCAACATTTTATCATCATACAAAAATTCAATTTTCCCACGTTCATTCGAACACACATGCTTCCGTTGGTTTCGTTTGCCCTTCTGTTAAAAAAAACAGACTATCTTTGTAAACCATTGCTAACCAAACACCGAACCAAACCAAGAACAACAATCGAATCGAAAGTGCTCTTAAACACGCAACATTCATCAAATATTGCCTCACAGAAGTTTACCACCCAAATGTTGCACTTTACTACGACCACACATCATGAACGAGCCCGGAAATCGATTGGAGCCAGCTTCCAAACTTCTCGAGCTTCAGCTTCCAGCTTGAATGAATGAAATCATCCTTCCAAACGAACGATGAAGCATTTTCAGCTCCACAACTTCCCCACAACGCTTAGAAGCTCCATTTTTGCTGCATCATTTGGAAAAACACGTGCCCTTCCTTCACGAGCGACAGTTGCTACTCGTAGTACTTTTCGGTAGCAGCATTAACACCTTACCGGCAGCAGTTGCTGCGAAGCTGCCGTCGTACAATCAAATAGGTGTGAATTCTGCCACCGGAGCAGCCGCGTAAAAGTAAATTAATCCAAAACAGCTCCCACAGACAAAGCCCAAGCTGCTCATTACCGTCACAGCTCACGATACATTACGCAGTTCGAAAAGCTAGACAAGAAGAAAAAAAACAAGAACCCTTAGGCCATTTCTTCAATGAATTGGTCTGCACCACCCGTACGGTGTGATCGAATGAAAGCGATTGAAATCTTCTGCTTCTTGTCTACTCTATGATTCTACATTATGGGCCGGGAAGGTGTGAAAGATAAAATTGAATTTATGTGTAAATAAACATATAATAAACATAAATAAACAAATTTAAATTATGTTCCCTGCTTCGACCGTCGACTGCTCGCTCTCGCACACTCGCTTACAACTGGCGCAGCACAAGTGCGCAAGCATCAACCGTACGTGTGGGCTTTATGCTAATTATCTCTACCAGCAGCACCTGAGGCTAAGGGTATTCTTGCCTAGCCTGCACCACTCGGTGGTAGGATGGCCGCTGCAAACGAACGATTGCCAGCCGATCAAACGGTAGGAGGCCTTAGGGCAAATCCCTTTGAAAAGCTTCCTTCACAGTTTGGGAGTTACACAATAGACGGTCTTACTTCACACGTGGAACTGACGAAGCAGTAGAATAAAACGACCCGCCGTAATAGAATTATGAGAGAAATCGATTGATCGAGCAATTAAAATTATGTTTCCTTCCGATTAATGCCAAAAACTTTACATCAGATCCCGCATCCCGAAACCGAAAAAGGTAAGAAATTGTTTGTCTCTAACTTGTAGATGCCTTCCCATTTTCTGGGACCGACCCTTTCGGCTGGATCGCCGGCGGTAAATACCTTCGTCAACATATCTTCCTCCCACACCTAGTGCGTGTCTCGCTCGCTGCAACAAATGCAGATGCTTGTCGAAGTTTCTGTCTTTCCCACCCTGCTACAAACACGCAGTTCAATTCTAATTTATTGGCTTTGTCCCGTTTCGTTGGTTCTAAGGCATTGAACGCGCTTGGACGGTTGGCTCGTTGTGAACACTCACTCGGACACCGATAGACAGAGTGTCGCGTTTAATGAAAGGCTACCACACTACCTGGCATTTCGGACATAGCTCTTGCAGTGTGAAATCGTAAGGATCAACATGGCATCTAACCGGTGCCGGTGCATTCTACAGAAAGTCAAGCACAGGTACCTCCTCTGTAGAAAGCAGTGCATCGTAATGTAGTGCAAAGGAAAAATACATGGCCTTCGATGGCACAGTAGGACATCCGGTGCAAAATCCCGTCCTTATTTGAACACTTGTACATTTATGACCTTGGGACCATTACTAGCAGTTAAGGTAAACATGCTGAGCATGCATCTTGTTCGTTTGTTTGATGCTATGGTAACCTTAACTTATGCCTGGCATTGATTGTTATAGCAGCAATTCTGTGGCAATTTTTAAGACAGTTAACACAATTATTAATTTATTGCAGGTGTTAAAGAATGATTTCGGAAAATTGGTAGGTAAACGGTTCAAAAATGGTATGAAATGCAAACGTCGTCTATGGCCGTTCCCCCATAGTGAGGACTGACTATCCAACTATGCGGTAACAAGAAGTCTAGTAAGCCAAAAATGGCAGGCATGACCTAAGAGGTCGTTAAGCCAAGAAAGAAAAAGATAAAAATATTAAAGATTTTATCCGTACATACAGTGTACTACTAAACCTACTAAACTGATTGAATGGAATAGACATCGCATCATAATCCCAACTTATTATGATTCTTTGGTGAAGTAGATGTACGCATTCAATTCATTCTTATATTACTGTCAGCTTTAACTCTCAATGAAAACTTGGTCCGGATTGTCATTTATTAAAGGAGCAAAATCTACAAACTCACAGTGCTGTCATTGCACACACACATTAAATTCAACAGTTCCGACGGTACGTTTCATTTCCACATATTACATTGCCATTCCTCTCATCATTTCCTACTCGTCATCTCGTCCGATTGAATGATTATTTGAGTTTCGGGCACAGCAAAAATCAATAACTCCTCAGGTACCCGTGGTCTTCCTGGCCCGTCATGCAATCGGGACCATATTGATCGGAAAGCCGGAACTCCGAAGGAAAGCAAATTATGCGATATGATGAAGAACGAAATGTTCACCATCACCACCATCATCATCATCATCATCATCATCGTTGCGCCGCCAGCAAGTTGTGTCGATTTGCAAAGCATGAATAATTCCGGACATATTTGTCATATATCGACAAACGGACGTCGCTAGGACGGAAATGAACGCCAGTCTGCTACAGCTGGATCAGAGCGGTATGTGTAGTTGCTGCCAAACGTGGTCAGGATTCAAGAGATCCAATACATGACTTCTGCCAGACGCAAAATGTTTGATAGGACGGCTGAGAATGTATGATGATATTTTAAATGGCTGCTCTGACTCGGCAGCCAAAGAACGTATCAAAAATTCATATGACGAAGAAATGTTCCAAGATGTTACCGTTCTCTTTCTCTCTCTCTCCCGTTCCCGTTTGCAGCACTGTCTAGCCAGGATGGAAAAGTGTTCTGCCACTGGTTTGAATTTTAATCAGCCAATTATGATGCACCGAGCATCTAGACGACGCACAACGATGAGGCAGTGGCGGGAATGTGGAAATTCCCATCGCTTCGTTGGTTTCTTGATTATGACACACAGACCGTCTCTGGAGGCAATTCCTGCCCCAGGATGCGACAAAATCGCTAACGAATGACTGAACCTTGGCATCTTCATACATCGGTAGGCACAATTTGTATGCTTTCGCTCCAGCAAATATCATTCAAAGCCAGTATTACATTGTATATCCGTAGGCCAATTGGTCGAAGGTGACCATATGGATTAAACTAGCGTTTTAAACATTGTTTATCAAATGGGAATCGTTAACATCTCATGATATCAAGGAATATATAATTAAGTAACGGATTGATTGATTGATTAATTTATAAAATTTATACTAAAAACTCCTGATTATTAAAAGTGGTTTACTGTTCGATTGTGTCACAATGTTGCTCACAAACGCTACCAGGCGTCTCCATATTAAAATTTCATTTGTATCAACACTGTTCGACCGATTATCCTTCATTTGGAACCCCAGCCAAATAAGAGAAATACAAATTTGTTTAAAGTTTACGTGTAGACATCTTATTAAAGGCAAAAGTTAAGAAATACGTACGAAACGAATGCACTAAACTTTACATCCGAATAGAGGTTGATATGGTCAAAAAAAGCACGGTACCGTAATGAAGTAGCCGCCTAAGGTCAACAGTCTCGTTATGAACGGTTTTCTGAAAAACAGCACCGCATCACAATGCTCAAACGAACCAATGCATCAAGCTTTGCACTTTTATGAACACTCAACGCAATGAACCGAAACACGTTCTACAGACCATGGCAAACGCTACGAAAAAGGTTGCCACGGACATGGAAAGCGACTGACTAATCGACATTTGTTTTCATATGTTGATTCCTACTGAAATGGGATATAGCACGCTAAAGATGATTGTGGTTATGCGATATTTTTTACATTTAATTTTAACTGAAAAATTATAAGTTAACAATAAGATACTACAAACGCTTGATCAATACACCAAGTATTGTAACTAAAATAAGTTTTTTGCAAACTTTTAATCAATGGAGCAACATTATTGTGAACCATAGCTTTGCAATCACTGTATTCCAGCATCAATACCATACGGTGAGTGTTAAACGTACGCTGAATCTATGCCACAGATTCATCGACGTCAGGGACAGGACCCGGCATGGCTCGTTGCTATCGTTCCAGCAAGACGCATACAGTGGTCAACAGTAGCAGCATATCGTAATCCGACGCATAACTTTACCATAACGTCGTCTCCTTCCCTAGTGCCGTTACCTTATGGAACATTTTCGCTGTCCAAGCCAGCACACGTAGCGAGAGCTCGGCCGAACTCATCGTATAGCGAACAACCGCCAACCCAAAACGAACAAACGCACACATCTCCAAATCCTTCACAGATTCGTTCGCTCGCATCGAACCGTACCAAAATGTGCAAATAAGCGCAAGACTGGCTACCAGACCAACCGGTTCGAGGGTCATCCGGTTGCACTTATTGCTATACAGTAGAACAGACCGTCCATTTTGTTTACCGATCGCACTCCACCCACCCGCCTGCTATCCATCACTCGTGTCTGCGGTGTGTGGGGGGGGGTCCATTTTCGCCTGACTTGCTACTCAACACTCACCGAACGCGCTCCGATATGGGCGAAAATTTTCATCTACTCGACCGTAAGTGAGCATATATACACGGAGCAAGAGTAACGCACCTTCACTATCAATGCACAGCGACAGACATGTGTTCTACCACTACCGGAGCATCCGCACTCACTCACCACCACCTTCTGGCACTAGCACGAATTCTATAATTGTGCTCTTGTGCGCAGTAGCAAACATTTCACATTCAACAAAATCACGTTTTGCATACACAGGCCACCCTTCTTGCTATCCACTCTATCCTCTCTTTACAGACTCCCGCATCATGCGCTGGAACACCGTGCAGCCCTTGACCGCCTCCATGAGAGTTCATGGGCTCGGTGGGAGGTAAACGCCACCCGAACGGCCATTCTGCCTCACGGCAGCGCATCATCATGCAAATGTTGCTTCGGTCAGATTTTTGTTTTGCATTTTCCATTTTCCATCTTTACTCCGTGACCCGTTCGCCCCGTCACGCTAACCAGTGAGGCTGCATCGATTGCTACTGATTTGCATTCACTGCACGTACTTTGATCTGATTCTTTGGTCAGTTAATTTTACAACCCTTCCGAGCGAAGAGCAATGTTGGCACTACAGCCGTGCAAAAGCTGTTTGCTTCATCCACTTACCATCTTTGACGGTCAAACAGTGCATGTGTTGCTGGAAAGGAGCAAAAGGAAGTGTAAGGGCATCAGCTAAATTCCCTTTTGAAAAGTTTGTTAGGGCATATAGTTTGTACTACCCGTTGCTTACATATTAAGGACAACGAAACAAGAATATCATACAATAGTAGAGTAACAATATCAGTGTTTTGTTCTGTATGTTTGCTTAGTCATATCAGTATAGTAATACACTAGAAAAGACCAAATTAAAGAAACTTAATAGTGAGGTTATGGTGCAGATATTCAACGCATTGGCTTTTTTGTTGTTGTAAAAGTTAGTTGTAAAACTCGAATGCACTTTCTATCAGTCTGATGACGACAGAGCTCATATACGTTGGGCGATGAAGTAAGACCATTTACAAATTTCAAATTAAAAACAACTTTGGAACGACCAAGCTCAAGGCGAGACTTGTATGGTACTGGTAAAGATAAAATGTTGCTAATGCTTTTACCATATTTTGAAATGACCTCATGAAAGTATCGGAAGCGAATTCGGATAGTAAGGTGGTCTTATAGTTTTGTTCGTCACTGTATGTCAATCATGTGACTTCATTTCGTTCCCAAATAATTTTAACCTTTAACCCCTTTCACTTAATACTTCATTCAACAATTATCTTTAATTTATATCGTTTGGGAAAAATAGGAACTCGTTTACAGGCATTCTGAGATTCAACTCATTTTCCAGAGCTTTTAATAAACAATGGGTTTTATATTTGAATTTATTCATATAAAATCCTATTTTGAGAGTTTTTTCCTGTCATTTTCTGACTTCTTTTATCTTATTTTACCTTTAGCAGGACTATCAGATCATGTTGAGGAAGAAATCTTCTGGTGGGACCCGATTCTTGTGTAAGAATGCTTGACGAAAAACTAACACCCATATTTCATTTGCTTTAAAAGCAATACAAATTTTCTTATTGTTGACCAGAGTGGAGCTGACACAAGAGTATTATCAATTGCCGCGTGAGGATTTTAAAAAGGTATTTAAATGGTAACCCAATATTTTAAAGTCTCTCGTGCATATTGGGATTATTGGGAAACATCTTCAGCTGTGATTAATTGTCAAATGTGTCGAAAGTTGTTTCTCAATAATACAATTATTTTGAACGTATACAAACAATTTGGAATTCAGAAGCGAAAACACAGCTTTTAATCTAAAAACTACGCTGTCCACTCATTACAATACAATTATTTTGAACGTATCCAAACAATTTGGATTTCAGAAGCGAAAAAACAGCTTTTAATCTAAAAACTACGCTGTACACACATCACCACAAGCAACATAAGTTATCTATTCATTCAAACAACATTGATTGACGTGTTGATTAGAAAGTATAATTAAAATCATAATTAAAATAATTAAAATTATTGGATAATAGTTACCACCCAAGAAACATTTTAAGTTTTATCATAGTTGTTGCAATGCTGTTAGTGTCATTTCATTAAGACTAATTTTAAGTCTAATATTGCTTGAATGCTCTAATAAAACAATAATAAAACTCTGTTGAGACTAAAAGGGCCCATTCTACAGAGAGCTGTTAAGACCGTTTCTTAAAACCTTTTCTAGACATCCCTAGCGAGAAACGTCATTTTGCCTCTTTTGAATACTGTAATAAAACTATAACCCAGCTCTGTTAAGACTAAAAGGATCCAGTCTACAGAATGCTGTTAAGATCGTTTCTTAAAACCATATGAAGACGTTGATACTGTAGATAAAGCGAGAGAGAGCGAAATCAACTATATTCTACTCTCTCATGCATTTACTTTAAAATGTATTTGATGGATCTGTTTCAGCTTTCGATGCGGTATATTTTAATTTTGGTTTGTGTTGTATTTATTCACTTGCGCAGGAGTAGAAACTCCTGCCATGAAAATTTTATTGATGAAATGCGACATCGTACCTCGAAATTCAATAAAGCGCTTCAATAATATTATAAAAAATTCTGTAACAATATTTTAGAAAAAATTATATTTATCGATTAAATGCCGCAAATTCGATTAAAATGTGTTTAAGGTCTTTATTACATTTTTTATAATGCAAAAAAGTTGCCACAATTTCATTATCCTCAATTTTAGATGTAAAATTATAACTCGCTTGATCTATATTTCAATATGGCTGGCCAAAAGTTGAAAATAATTATGCAATTGCAATGGATACCGTAGCATTAAGATCGCAAGATCTTGATGGATGTCTCCTTAAGATCGTTTCCGATTAAAATAGTATGAGAAAAACCCTTTTAAAACTAACAAATCTTTATAAAATGGTAAAATACAGCGTTAAGAGCAGCTAATTTTAAAGCGCAATACGTGATACCATGCAAAACCTTTGAAGTTTTATGGGAGCACTGATGAAGACTACATAATCTTAAGAAGATAAACACGATGGCATGAACTGTCAAAATCCTGCAACAATGTAAACAAACAGAGCTGATGCAGTTTTGCTGAGGAGATTGTTCGAGAGGATTAAACCTCTGATTTTCGTGCCTTGCAATCTTTTTTCGCTTGAAATTACAACTTGATTTCATTTTTTTCCATTTATCACACATGATGACTATAAACAAACACAGCAACATAGCATTTGTGGTGACACTTTTTCAGACAATCTTAAGGGAACCCTTACATGCCTTAATGCAGTCTTGATGGTCTTAATATGCGTGGTATGAGTGGCTTCTTTTCCTTAAGGCATAAAAACATATACGCTTAGTATAAGTAAAGTAAAGACTACTTGATTTTAAAACAAAAGGTCTTAAACTGGTTTTATGAATAGTTTTAATACAATCTTAATAGCGCTTTTGAGATTTCATTTCATTTGACATACATTTTAGTCTTAAGGAAAACTCCTTCAGTCCTCTTCAAAACGTTTTAGAGATTATGAAAACATAAAAACTGTTAGGCATCAAAAAAAGTCATAACAAAACTATTTATATTTAGTACACCCATGATAAAACTCTAATAAAACATGATTGAGAGTAAAAGGCATAGGAATTGTTTCTTGGGCAGCTAGATCGAATATCTATCAATAAAAAATATCGCAAGCACGCACTAATTATTGCGCCGCACTATTTAATCATTTATCATGTTGCATAAAGCTGTATGCATACTAAAACTTTTGATTATCCTGTGCAGTGTAACGTAGCAACAGTTCATTAGTACAGCACTCCAACGTGGATCCCAATTCATACATACATACATACGATACTGGCCGGAAGCGGGAAACTTTAATGACGTAAAAAAAAATGAACTTAAATCGGACGCGTATTCCACCAAGTCAAAAGTCATTATTTGTACTTTCAACAACCAGCTGAAAGCGTTATGACGTGATGATACAAAAAAAAATCACATATTCATTATGGTGAAGCTATCGGGACTTCAGCTACAGGTCACAGAAACGAATTGCAAACTAGTTTTAAAACATCTCCCTACCCCCGAACGAAGGAACGGGTTTTTATTCCCTTATCACATACACACCTGGCGCATATGTCGAAGTTCGTTGAAATAATTACTTTTATAAAACTTTCCAACGCCAACTAGCGAAATCGTCACTGGAATGGAAGGGTGCTCTGGTGGTAGGTCATAGCACAGAAACGGGGTAAGGATTATGTTTGTTTTTAACTTTTTTTTTTTGCACAATCCGTACTCTGAAAGAATGTTGAATTCAATGGCACAATACGAACGAGGTAAAAGGTTAGTTGGTGGTTGAAAAACAGAGAAACCTTTTAATTTTCTGAACACTTCACAAAAAATGTTATCGAAATGTTCTTAACAGTATTAATCATTTACAAGCTTTAAATCTTGATGAAAACATCTTAAAACCGACCCTTTTTCGTTCGAGTTTTCGTTGTGATGAATATATGATTCGGTTATCATAAAACTTTCAAGTGCGCGTGTGTGTGTGTGTCTTGTTTTTTTAAACAAACTCAAATGTAAATTATATTTGTGACTTTTCGATCCACAAAACCATGCCATTTTCTCACTGCCTACCACTGTATTTCAAATTAAAGTTTTCCGTATGCTCTACACCATGCACTGCCATCGGACACACAAATAAAAAAAAAAGTTTCATCAACATTAGGCTTCCCACAAAAACATGCAAATCAACACAAGCGCAAAACAGGATGAAACTCGTGCAAAGGGGGAGTAAAAGTCGAACCTCAAAATGAGACATTGTGGCAGTGTCGACTACTGCACTTCACACCATAACTTCCGGAACATGCCGGTAAAATTGTGCAAAAAGCACCGGGCACAAGTAATTCACCGCCCCCAACTATGATGCCTCCGCTACCATGTGCTGGGAACAACAGAAGCTTGGGATGTCAGCTAGTTATATACAACGAGGACCAGCTGTTTGCAGAGGAGTTGATGGTGAGAAGGTAAAGCGCAATGCAATTAAAACTTTGCTCTCATCCCGGTCGGTTTGAAAGCGTCAAGAGTGTGAAAATCGGAGGAAACTCTGCGGTCCCTACCACATCCAACCGGACGCAACCTGTTCGCACGAAAACGCTATTTCTGTACCGACTTGGGAGTTTTACGGTGAGTAAATATTAACCCGGTGAAGCAACTCATTGCGAAGAAGTCAACCGATCTATAATTTGTATTATCAGTGCAATTTAAGTATGAAACATGGTTACCACAAAGCATAGCCCAAAAAGTAAATCAATAACTTGTGCTGTATCTATAATACTATTATTGTTTCTGTTAATAGATTTGAGATCTTTTTACCAATTCTTATAATTTCATAGAACCTATTGAATATTCTTTACTAATAGCATAATCGCCAAAAGACTCAAGAGAATATACCACATGAAAGCTGTGTTGATTATTTTCATTAACTTAAAAAATACTATCTTAGAAAGTAATCTTCTTCTTCTCTGGCACTACAACCTCTGTCGGTCTTGGCCTTCTAATTCTAGCTTTCTTTGACTTGGTTTTAACCCGTAGCTGAAAAGTCAGTCCTACGTACGGCGAGGTGGTCCGCCAGGACTCGAACTCCGGTCCTGCCGTGTGGAGACTGGCGCCGCTATCGTATATACCACCGGGCCGCCCCAAAGTAATACATGATACAAATAAGAAAGCAAAAGATTTTTTTGTAAGCAACAGATGAACACTCCAGCGCAAATCGTTTACAATCGTTCCAGTGTTCTTATTGCCTGATATTGCAAGGGCTAATGCTTGCCGGGTTCCCCGGTAGACACAACACATCCTGTGTAAAACTTATTTCTACCTGATACTTCGCTGCAATTGTAAAGCAAAACACAACTCGAACGATGCTCCATAATTCCATAAGAATGTCCTGTTCGTCTTGCTGCGAATTTTTAAAAATCGCACTCCCACAAATAAGAGCTGTCGGTGTAGTCTCATCGGGAGAATGTCTTCATTCAAATGACTTCCTTAAAACTTTCCGTTTTGTCCATCGCGATGGTTATGATGTGAGCTACGGGACTCGCAATCATCCAGGAAGAAGGATCTCTGAAGGAAGGTGGTGGCGGTAAGGGTGTGTTAGGAGTTGGACGATTTAATTAAATTATGTTCATCTCCATTCAGTTCTCCACACTCCCCCAAACCATCCCGGTAGCAGTACACATCTCGGCACTAGAAGCAGGTTTTTATTGCGTTATTCACTCTAGCTCTTCCCCACGAGTTAATCCTACATGCCTGCCAAATCTTGACGTCGGTCCCGGCATAACTTCATGAGTTTGACATTGGAAATGGTGCGTTCTTAGCAAGACCGCTTGTCCATCTTCCAATCAACCTGACAGCAACGTCCGCTTCGAAGATTTGCAGTACTTTTTTTTTTGTAGTCGAGTTTATCCTATTTCTTCGTTCGTTAAGCGATTCAGTTTTAGCATACACACAAAAACACCTTTTTCGCTCTCGACAGCAAGGTACGAGAAAAAGAAGAAATAAGACAGTGAAGGCAAATGATTTGTTCATTTTCAATTCCTTCGTTAGCCGAAAACATGGTTGCAAGAAATATGATCATACCACTCGGCTGAGGTACACCTACAGGTTTAGCTGCTTTAGGATACTTTGAAACGAGATTTTATTGGTAAAGTGGAGAACGCTTGTTGGAGTGTATTATTTAATTAGAAGGTATCCTGTCCACAGATACAAACAATCGATAAAAGCAAACCACGTACACAGGGTTTTAAAGCTGACTTTCTAGATTTTAGTGCAATAGAAAATTGTACATCAAATAACTACAGCTATGAAAAGACAGGAGACGCTTTAAGAATCATTTTTAAGCATTATAAGTGACATCTTTAACCTATCGTATCGAAAAGTAGTGCGACGAAGAGCGACCAAACTTAAAGCACGTTAGAAAAAAAAAACGGTGTATGAAATTACCAACATGTCGGAAACATCACTTTGGAGGCTGACGTTCAGAGGTATACGCCATTTGAACAAGAAACCGTAAGAGTGAAAAACATAAAAACCGGTGTGGCGCATGTGCAGCATTTTACCGACCAACCGTTAGCTTCCGTCTCCACTGGCAGTTGGATAGCAGATGGTGGTGCATTAGTATGGGAAAAGGAGAGCTGCGGTGAGCATAGCAGAAACAAGCGCACTCTCACACGCTTCTAGTGTCTCACAGCATTCACCGGTGCTATCACACAGCTTTTCCGATTGGATGTTGCGACAAGATGAAAAAATAATCGTATCGAAATCACCTATCAAACATACACCTATCGGGCACCTCTTGTTTTACAACTCGGTAGGAAGGTACACACATTTAATTCCAATTAAATTATTGTACCTTTTCCGAAAGCTTCTAATTCCATCCTTATTTATCCATGCTCTTCACTAGAGCACAAACCACCACAAACGACAAATGCACCTTCCTTGTAAATTATATTTTACGGTATAACTTTCAACAGACCAATCCCTTTCTTATGCATCGTTTTTTTTGTGTTTTCGGGGTGCTTTCGTTTTTAGCTTATCCCCAGACCAAAAAGAAATAAAGATATTATCATAATTCAACTAAATTAGTCACAGCAACAAATTTCATCCCTATTAACATCAACCCGACTAAGCGGCTTTTTTCCGCCTTCGGTCTTCAGACGCTTTCGGGCGCACACGAGCCGTTTAGCGCTTTAAATTACACTCAGCAAACAAAGTAACAAGTTAGCCACGGCTGTTGCCTACGGGGCGAAAAAAAAAAGATAAACAAACGCATAACACAGCAATATCAGTGCATATGGATATTCTCATCTATGGTGTTAAACACGAACAGCTTAAAACGTTTCTAAACACATATTAATCTAATCCGCAATATCCTGCAGTACTCGTTACGTTGCGCACCATTTATCTTATTCTTCAAATTAGGTACATATCTGCCGTTCCCAAAAGACGTCTGAACATGCAAACAAACAAAATACAAAATATCAAACATATCGAACCGTGTCAAACGTAATCTATGCAAAGCACGTGCTTGGTTGGCGCTTTTTTATTAACTTCCTTCTTTCATTGCAACGAGCGAACCTCAAAAGTAAGGTTTCTATTCCTCTCCAAGATACATGGGGTAAGGGTTGTGCACAGATAAAA
Organism: Anopheles maculatus; assembly: GCA_002091835.1. NCBI lineage: Eukaryota > Metazoa > Arthropoda > Insecta > Diptera > Culicidae > Anopheles > Anopheles maculatus. The sequence goes on along the minus strand of KZ062159.1, from coordinate 100,573 downwards.
CACGATTTTCATTCGCAGCATATCTCGGTCGCAGATGTCACAAACAGGTGTCTAACCAACTACCACCACCAGATGTGTACCTAAAACTTAATCGGGAGCAGACAACCAGTTCCCCTATGCATACGTGCGGAAGAGTTGATGTTAAACAGATGAAGATATTTTCTCCTAAAACGGTACCGCGTATAACGCATCTCCACCTTGTATCGAAGACGTTTTTATCGAAATAATCATCATCATCATCAAAAGTCACCCGTGTACAATGTTGTTCTTTTACTTTTTGTTTCATCCACTAATGAAGTGATGACGATCCTCGATCATGCGCGGCAAAAGAGCCGCCCGGGATTACCGTGTGAGACATCAACTCATCACATGGCTGAGCTCACATGTGAACGATGATCGGGCGCGGTGCGTGGTAGATCGTTATGAAGTTCTTTTCCTTTCTCTCGTTTAGCAATACATCTACCGACAGTGCTCCACTTTTGTTGCTTCCTTGCTCTTGCAGGTATCAGACTGAGCGTTCGTGTCAGCTGCTGCTGTTATCTCCAGCTCGACCGGCAGGCAGGAAAGAAATGGAAGCGGAAAGCACCCTGCCTTACATTGCCTTTGATTTGATTACGTTTATGGCTCTCAAATGGAAATCAGAACCTACAATTTCGGAGTCCTTCAGTCCTGGGAGCCCGTGATGGAGACATGGAACAACCGGCCGAACGAACGCTAACTCGATGATTATCATAATTTTTGTTTAATTTTACGAGCGCTTTCTGAGCTTCACGAAACGAGATGAGAAAAAAACACAAATCTCTCTTGATCCACGCGCTGCTGATGATGATGGCGATGACGGTCGCTCGTTGTACAGGGTGCCCCAGCCAGGGTGAGCGCACGACCGTCCATACCCTGTGGCGCACCAATCGTCGCTCATTTAAAACGGTTTAACATTAATAAGCAATACTAACCCAATCTTCACACATTCGTTTGCGAAGGTAAAAACAAGTGTGGTTGATAAAATGGAACGAAGAGAGAAAAACGACAATCTGATCCTCTTTTAGAAAATGAATGCCTGTTTACTCCCGGGTTCCGTATGGTTCCGAAAGTAGATCGGAATTTTACGTCAAGTGCCGTTACACAGCATCGAGTAGAATTGGAATGCAATAAAAATCGCTTTATTTTCATTCCATCTGAACAACCTTTCCCAAACCCGTGTATTCCAATCAGTAGACTGATACAAGCTTATGGGGGATAGGGTTCGTCGCTTGCCAAAAAGTAAAGATCTCTTTCTATAAAAGAATACAATTTAAATTACACGAAGCTTTAAGAATGTTAACTGCAAAAAATTACAACCTGCCTTCAAGTAGTTCTAAATTGTGCTTACGTGTGTTTCATTCAATTAAACTCCGGCGCAGGACGTATTCTGTCGAAATTAAACAAATTCAAACACGCCTCTGCCCTCGAAAGAGCAAACATACCGGTATTTAAATTATTATCTTTCCCATAAAAGCAATTATTTAGAGTAAGCACGTGAAAAACGGCATTAGTTAATTTGTAAAGAAAAACTAAAAACTACTGGCAGCAAGCACGTAAAAAGTGCGGTAGAAAACATGGGGAAATTGTGGAAAGGAGAACCTCACACCTCATGATTATTATTATCGCTATCAAACGATCGCACTCGCACCTTGAACGCACAATCATGATGTTTCTACTACATAGCCGTTCTCCGCTGCTGGTAATGGTTGGTTTGTTCCGACGGCGGAATGTTACGGCTTCATTTTATGATCCATTTTTTCTACACACATATCTACACGGCAGAACTAGAAGTAGCCAATAATTAATTGCTGTCCACGTTTTCCAAGGTTTACCTGCGTCGCAGAGAAAACTGTTTGTCATGATCACTCTAGGGGGAAAAATTCGAATTGTGTGGCCTTCTTCGACAGTTTATTCCTCTGTTTCGTTCGCTTCGAGACGTGTAGCCTGAATTGCTCGCATTCCGACGTGCTCTTGCCGGAAACTTTTCACCGACGGTAGACGAACAATTTTCCGCGAATTCTCGGAAGGTGTAGGATGAAAACAACTAAACTAAACCGTTGGACCCGTTCGAGATGATGGTTCAAAGGCAGATATGAAGTCTGAAAATTATTTTGGATGATTTCACAGAAAACGAAAGCCTGGTGTCGTTTTTTCTTCCTAGTGCCACCAGCCAAGTTGTTGCTTTTCTGGTCCCAAAAGGTATTCAGTATTTAAGGGTCACGTTTTTTTTCGATCCTTTTTTAGCCCTCACACAGTGAAAGAGAAGTGGATGATAGCGGAACATTGACTATTAAACGCACTTTACTAAATGTATCAGCTGCGAAACACGACCGCCCTCTTAATTCTCCTCATCAGATCATTGCGTTATTAAACAAATATTACACTGTACACCACTTTTAATCACATGAGTATTATTCTATGGCCACTTTCAAGAATCATCAAAATGAGTCTAGAAACATTTGAGTTAAACACATCCGAAACCACACTAGTAAACACTAATCTAGAAAATAATTCTATTGACTAAACGAAAGCGGGTAGTCGAAGTCTGTAAAAAGCAATCAAATAGAACTTTGAACATAGAAAGCCTTACCATATTTGTTGTATAATACAGTGCGTCGGAGAATCTGTTGAAAATTTAATCTTTTCGATTATTAACCATCACAGCTTTAGCTTCTCAACTGTTAAATACCCCGGGCAGTTACCAACGTATTGGACAATTAAAAAAAACAAAATGTTCTAATTTTTCACCTTTTTAGTAGCATTGTTTTCTGTTAACATTGGAAATTTGCAGATCATACATGTTGTTGTTTCTGTACTTTTCCCTCTCTTTCCATCGTGTCGTTTATTACAGTAGTTCCGATTTTGTATACATGGCTTCATTTGCTTTTGCGTTAATATTTCATTCTTTCACATTTTGTGTACACATATCGCGCTCGTCATTTATGCCTAATGCATTTTACCTCGACGGTTAAATAGCGGGCTTCTATTTTATTATCGTTTACAGGACACGGCTGCTATAGAGAGAGAGAGAGATGATGTTCATGTTCGTTTCAACCATTTACAGTGTGCATTATATTTTTTTGTTCATTGGTTTGTGTGAATTTTATTTTCTTTTCTATTTTAACTCTAATCCTCTGGTTGGAATTTTGTTTGTTTGATACTTCCGTGTTTTGTTTATTTCCTCTGTACACATGTACATGTAACTTGACTAACGATTCTGCTCTGCCATCATGTGCTAAAATTCGCATTCTAATATTCTCTCCATGTAAAGAAAAGTAGTCTGTTTCAGGTGTAAAAAAAACTGATAATTAATATGTAAAATGAATTGAGAAATAGTAGCTATTGAAATGAAAATTTAGAAGAAAGTAATTAATGGATACAGTTCTTTAAAGTTCGCCTAGATTTTAGATGGATAAAACAATTCTAAAAAAAAGTTGTTTGTGTATGCAGTTTAAGGTCGTATGAAGAAACAGAACCAGAGAATCAAAGGCATTGAATTATAAGTTCACGGGCCCTAATCCATAACCAATGACGTAAATTAAATTCATTCTCGCAGTACAAATCCTCTGTAGGTGATCTTACTATAAGAAAATAATAATTATATTGGATGCCATAATACATAGTAAACATATAGATTGCTTGCTTTTTACAAAAATTCTTTCCAACCAAGAAAGAACGATCTTAGAGAATGAACTGAAACCCTACCCCGCTGGGTTTACACAATCATTCATAATTACGAATAGTTCATAGTTGTGAGTCCTTCTTTTCTTCAAGTCCTACTAACAGCAGCTCGGAGGCCAATTTAAAGAAAAATATCCTAAAAATTATTCACAAGGGCGGGTCCGCGTATGTTACAGTTCACTTGCCCGTACCAAGGGGGGTAAGCTCACGAATGGAGTGTTGCTATTCTCACTAACATTATCGATAATTTATCGACAGTAATATTCATATTAGATCTGATTTACGATAAGACTCGCAAACTACAGCCTGTACATTTACACTCCACGATCAAACTAAATAATAATATATGAAAAAGAAAATAAAAATCAAAACAAAATAAAATATCACACATTACACGTAAACACGTCCTACTACTTTGCGCGCTCAAATTCGTCGGCTATGATGTCGATCGTCGTCCCTGCGACTGACATTTAAACTTTGTTCGTGTTTTTCTTTATAACCGCCTGCCTGTTTCTCTACACCTCTTGAACATTGTCGCGTTTTGGACCACTTTTAACGTCCCGATGGAGTTTGACGTTTACACAACACCTTGCACACAAGTGAGAGGTGTTAGAAATGAGATGCTTAGGTTTCATTTCCGTTTTAAAGAGCTCAACTCACTCTAGTCGCAGACACAATTCTGGTATTGCGTTTAATATTTACACATGTCCTTGAGTGAGCTGTTTCAAGGGATCGCAGTGATGCAAAAGAATAACATCTCCCTGAATGATTGCCTCGCAAAATAGTCATTCTTCTTGCGCTAATGTTTCTCTATACCACAAATTCTTCCTCTTCGTGGACAGCAGCAGCAACTTCAACGCATCGATAAAAAACCGTTCGCTGATGGATACCTCTCATACCCTACAGTGCCGATATATCCATCGGCAAAGGCCGATGATGATGATGATGGTACGGTATTTCTGCCGAGGGGTGCTGTTGCAGATGATTGTGATGATTCGTGGCGGCGACAACGGCTGCCGCTGCAGCCGCAGCCGTTCTTGCCGTCATCGTGAGGTTGGACGAAGATGAGATCGATCGATCATTCGATCGCAGGACACTACTATCACTTCCACCATTCATCGTAACACGCTCAACCGCAGCCCCTGCTCCTGCTTCTTCGCCTTCATTCGTACCCGCCAATGTCGTAGCGGTTGTTACAGAATGTACCAACCCTGTCACACTTTCTACTCCTCCACTAAGACAATAGTTTCCGACGGCACTGTTCGCGGAAGTACCCGCCACTGAAATAAATCCAGTGGAATCCTCACGATCGGCACAATTATTACTCTCAGTCACACAATCTATCAAACCGGCACCACCGCCACTAGTGAAACCACCCAGTAGGGCCGCAGCAGCCGCCGCATGATGATGATAATCATGATGATGATGATGATGATACAGATGGTGATGATGCGGTGACGGTGCCATGTGCATTCCATGGTGGTAAGTATGGTGAGGATCTTCTTCAGGATCAACTGTTAGCAGCGATGATTGCACGTCGCTTCCATTTGGCAATGAAAATCCGAGGCCAGGCGTGACGGCGCTGATAAGCGCAACATGAGAATGTGGGGAAGAGCTCACAAGTCCACCGCCCAGAGAACCAGGAGCAGCGGACCCATTCGTAGAAACATTTCCCGCTAGAACCATACCGCTGCTGCTATTGCAATTGCCGATCACGGAAGCCGACGATGCACCCGAATGGTGGCGATATGCAGTTAAGGGTGACGCACATAGCGGAGGTAATCGATCGAAGGAATGATGATGAAGGTGACCACCACTACCAAATAACGTAGCGCCTGCCGCAGCACCAAGCGTAGACTCGATTGTTGGAGAAACAGCCCCACCATGATCGGCTGTTCCTCCGGATGCCCCGCCTGTACCTACAGCAATGGTACTGCTGCCATTGCTGCTGTTATTCCTGGAATTGCTACTGCACGGAGGAGTCGCGGTTGTTGCTGCAGAAGATACTGTAGAGCCCACCGCATGACGATTGGTGCTCGATGTCGAGGTGACGGCAAGTGTGGGCGATGTTGACACCACTGCTTTTGACACACGAAGTTGTTGCTGCTGTTGGTGGTGATGATGATGATGATGGTGTACCAAGAGGTCCGTCGCGGTTGCAGCCAACTCTCACATGTGTGAGATTGGTGCCATGGACCGCAGAACCTGCTGCTGCTGTTGTTGCTGTTGGACCTGCTGTTGCTGCTGCTGCTGGAGGTGTTGGTGCTGCGATTGAAGATCGGGTGATACGCTGGCGTTATGCTGATGGTAATGTTGCATTAGATGATTGCGATGGTGCTGTTGTAAATCCGCTCCGCCTGTTTGCTGCATATCCGGCACGTGGTACATATTGATCAAATGACTCAGATCGGCTGCCGCCGATTGCTGTTGATGCCCTCCTCCAACTATATACTCTCGCTTCATCGTGAGATTGTTATTGGTTGCAGACGCGATCGGACTAGGCGAAACTGGTTCCGATTTCACACTCGAATCACTGGGACTGTGGCTTTGGCAGGAAAGTGCGCTTCCGGGTTGGTGATTTAGTCCGTACGGTGAACCGGGCTGCTGTTGGATTGTCGTACTGTACGGTGAACCGGGCTGTTGGAGGCCACCACCACTACCCCCATAGGGAGACGTTTGACCACCGGATACGGTTCCTCCACCGCCACCACTTCCACCACCGTACATGCCACCATACCCGGCATTCATGTAGCTGTTCAAGGATCCAGCTGTAGTACCGGAGGCTGCCGCTGCTGCCGCCATCTGACCCATATCGTATCGATGATGGTGGTGGTAATTGCTCATGTAGTGCTGCTGCGATTGGTAAGCCGCCGCCGACGACGGATCGTGCATCATCGTGTATCCATTCGGCATGTAGCCATTTGGAGGCATCTGGTGGTACATATCACGGTTCGCCGCAGCCGCGGCCGCTGCTGCCGCTGCCGCCGCCGCCTGCTGCGCTGCCAACGTGGTGGATGATGCGCTTCCGCGCATCCCACTACCCTCGGTCGTTTGGCCACCGCCAAGCAGCGATCCAACACCGAGCGGATATTTTTCCTTCGCTTTCGTCAATGTCTTCGTCTTCCGGCGCGGTCGGTACTTGTAATCCGGATGCTCCTTCATATGTACCGCTCGGAGTCGCTTTGCCTCGTCAATAAACGGGCGCTTCTCTGTCTCCGATAGGTCTTTCCACTGTGCACCGAGGCGTTTGGAGATTTCTGAATTGTGCATCTTAGGATTATCCGAAGCCATCTTCCTGCGCTGACCACGAGACCATACCATGAACGCGTTCATTGGACGCTTAACGCGATCCGCATTCTGCTGTGCCGCCTTGCTGGTGTTGTTATTGTTGTGGTTCACACCCAACAGCCCTCCGGAACTGTGATGATGATGATGGTGACCACCACCGCCTCCCCCACTTGCCGTAATGTGGTGCTGACCGGTAGTACCCATTCCCGTCGGTGAACTGTGCTGCGAGTGTCCTTGCCCGCCAACAAGACCGGTCGGACTCAGTCCAGAAACCGGTTGCTGCAGAGGACTCCCGTATCCACTGCTGTTATTGTTATTGCTGCTGCTGCTGCTGTTGTTGCTACTCAATCCGTGGCTCATATGATGCTGCTGATGTCCACCACCGCCGCCAAGCAGGTGATGCTGCTGGGCAGCCGATGTCTGATGGGATGAAAGCTGCGACTGACCGATGTTCATCATGCTCAGCGAGCCCAGTGCTCCATATGGTGAAGTACTGTGACCGTGCAGCGAGGACGGGTGGTGTGGAGGCATTGTGGCATGAAGAATACCACCCCCTTTCATATCGGATTCCATAGTCAACATAATGTCGCTCTGTTCGACGTCACCGTCACCGTTTTCACCGTCGTCGTCTTTCTCAATAATGGTGACAGTGCCGCCTGACGAACTCGCGATCGCCTGTCCCGTGACGCTAACGGTATTGTAGAGTCCACCGTGTCTGTTAACAAGCAGGTTCAAAGTGTATCTCGAATTAAATTCTATTCCTTGTTCGAAAAATTATTCCAAATCACCGATAAAACACTCTCACACACATGGACTCGAGACCAGTTAAAATTAACACACACGTTACGACGAGAATGCAGATTATTCTTCGCATTGCCTGCACACACGATCGATCTTGGCTTTATCACGGAACAATGCCTTTATTGTTTTGCTCGTATGGCATTTAGTAATACACTAAGCATCCAGCATCACTATCAACACACTTTACTTTCCAATCAGCACATACGATAGTGCCAATCGTGCCTTCAGATCTTCATCAAATGGAATGCCATACTAACAATATGAGCTAACAATCCTTCGATCTTGCTCGATCTTGATCATGCATTTGTCCTACACCAGGACAAACAGTATCTTTCGCCGGCACGAACATAAACTCATGGAAGCTCTTCAAACATCCACGCACTTCACATTTTGACACACAACCTTTTGTGTGTTGATCGAGAAGGGAATTGCTGCGGATTCCCTATCCGCAGACGCATGAACACACAAACAAATGTAAAACGACACGCTAGGCACGGGAGGAGGTTGTACTTGTTAATTGAGGGCTCGTTGATCTAATTAAATATTTTGTGCAGCAAGATCAGTCGTACAAATGCATGTAAATTCTGTTTGTTTTACTTTCGACCTTGCTCTTCATCGCACCACTAGAGGAAATTGCGTAGATACTGACACATTTGAGCCTGAAAGAATCCGGGATTTTCTTTCTAACACGCCGCCGTTTGTCGTAAGTTCACTGATTGCACTGTTTTGCTTAAAAGTGTGAGGAGCACAACAACCCTAACTGCATACATCGATTCATTCCACACAACTTTTAATAGTCTTCCAAACACATCACCTCGCACTGCTTGATCGAATATATTTCTGCTCTAAAGCTACTTCTTTTACGCGAAAACTTTTGTTGGTTCGAACGAACACGTCAATACACTGCCGCGGAACCAATAATGTACAGGCGCGATACCCATCCACCGGGGACCGTACGCGAGAGAATTACGACACACTTGCGAACAGAGCACCTTTCCGTTTTACTATGAGGGCTCGTTCACGGCGAATCTCGTACCTAACCCCAAACGTTCGATGTAGCGAAAGCTTGTGTGTTAGTGTAGTTGTTGTACCGTACACAAACGTAACTCCCGGTAGAGCAACCAACCGAGGCGTGTTGTCACGCTGGAACCCACACATTGACGCACGCGATAGGGAACTGGACCGGACTTTCCACAGGCGGCAGTCGCAGTCAGCCACAGGCCAGCCAGGTCACAAGGGTTCTTCAGGTTGCGAGTAGGATAGGCCTCTATGCTATTCGAGTATACTTCTTACTCTGCATCTCGTGTCGTAAAAACGGATGCTGCGGAGGAAAAGATAGCGGAGCACCAAAGCGGGCTTCGGGTTTCCCGTGCTGCGACGTATGTCTCGTGGAATCCCCTCCATCAATCCTACCGAGAGTACGGGACCAATCAGAGCGAGAGATCTCCGGTGGTCCACACCAACTGAATGCACCAACACATCCATATCGGCCCTATGCTACGCAGCATAAACTTCAAACGGTGTGCGTGTGTGAAATGTACGAAGCAGCATAATCATCAGCCCTCTCGGTCGCTCTCGGGGTGTAAAAGCCGACAGCTGCACAATGCGGTACAGGTAAGCTTGGGTTTCATAGATGCATTATCATGCTTTCTCTTTTTTCCTCTCTATGTCTCTCTCTCTCTCTTTCTTTTCGTTTTCTCTCCCTCATCCGTCAGCCGAATCTTTACCCAAGCCATGCCAGACAATCTGGCTGCGACGGTGTAGCAAAACACACTACACCAAAGCAATGCGAAACACGTTATGATGCTATGAAAAAAATTAAAAAAAGCTACGCAAAGAGGCGTGGCCAAATGTCTGGTGGACATGTTTATGGTGCGTTAGGGGTTGCAACGTTGCCAAGTTTCACACGCATAGCGATGATGTTGCTATAAAAATGAATGGCTGAGAAGGGAACGTTCCGCGAACAGAATGTAAGAACGAGACACACAACTGTAATCTCACTTTCACGAACGAGTTTTGCAGGATTTGCTGCGTGTTTTGCTATAAAATAGCATCATACACCTAGGCAGGACATAGTAATTCGCCACGCATCAAACCGCTTTCCCTTTGTGGATTGTACATCCTTGCCTTACGCACAATACTGAGGTTTCAGACGATTTCCCACAACCCTCCAACAAAGGTTGGTCACTCTCAAGAGAGAGAGAGAGAGAGAGAGAGAAATTTTCGCACGCACGAAACAGAACGCGTAACCTTCTCCTTCGTTTGAAGCTTTAGTTCAACACTGGCAGCATTGATCGAACAGTGAAATATTGGTTCCGAGACGCTACAAACTGCTATTGCTTTCCTCGGTGCTTCACTACTTCACCCACTCGTTTTCATTCATTGATTTCTTGCTTCTGACAACAAAAAAATCTACAAGGGAATTTGATGATAGGTTTGAACACCATTGAAAAGACGAAGCCCAAAAACAACCAGCAGAAGCATCTACAATAAACCTTTAGATGGGAGTCAACATAAAAATCGATCTGTACTTATTGCAACAAAACATTTCTACGGTTTTTATCGAGTACGCTGAGTTGAGTGTGATGATAGCAATAGCGGTAAGTATAATAATAATAATAATAATAACGGTAATAATATGAACAATTTGAAAACCAAGGGTTGATGATGAAAACTAATACTAAATTTTCTTCCTTATGCTCTCCAAGTTTATTTATGTTCTTCAGAAAGATAACTAAATCTGATGATAAACAAATTAACCGAGCAAATTTGGGATAAGATTAAAATACAGGAAAGAAATGCCTTGAGAAACAAAGAATGTATATCTGTGCACTTCACTTAGGCATTGACCAAACCGACCAAATAAATAAATATATCCTTTCCTCGACGAAATCATTTATAAATGCACTAAGCGTTTAATCTTACTGGCTGTTAATAAGTAGCAATTATACCATTATATTATATTAATCAAACCGAACTGTGGTGCTAGGTTACAAGCCTATCCAAATGCTGCAGTAACACACATCACCGTATTGTGTTGACAACAGAATCAAACTTTAATAGGGCTTCGCCAGAGTTACACCACACTCCTCTGCCTGTTGCATCACAAAATCGACGATCCAGGAACAACTGACTGTGTCCTAGAAATATAAAAAAAAACCCGTAAAATGCGACAACCGTGGGCCATGAGATGCTGGTGTTTGCAAACCGACGTTCTGCACTGTAAGCAGTGCAACTGATCGTGTAATCCTGTTTACCCTAATATACACAACACAGGGAAAGCAAAGGAAGGGACAGGATCACGTGCAACAGAGGCAAGAGTAGAGCAACAGGAGCAAAGTGAAGTATGGCTTCGCTCCGCAGAGATAAACAAACACACATCGAGCCTCCCCTCTTGTACGTGCGCAGTTCGGTGGTTATTGTTGATTGTGTACCCAAAAGTGTCCTTCCATGTGAAAATGAATGAAGTATCAACAGGCACAACTGAAACAATGCCCGCAAACAAAAAACACTTTCACACAACTTCTCTTCAGTGACAACAGGGCGGCAATTTGTGGGTTTTGTTTGAAGCATTAGAACGTCGAAAATGCTCGAGTAGGAATATTCTCGCTGTTTGGTGATTTGCGCTACTACAAAAAAAAAACGATCACTATTGCCTCAGGAACGCTCTTAGCCGATGGAAAAGTAATAAAACGTGGTTAGAGATTGCCTTGTACTATCAAATCTCTGAAATATAGTGTGTGTCTTATTACACATATATGTCGCTTCTCCGTCCAAGGCACACGATTTCACAACTCTTCCTTTTGTATAAATCTTGATCATCTTTATACATCTAAGTCACTATGCTACCGGTAAATAATACGTTCAATGAAGCACTTGAACTTATGTATTTTTTATACCCGTTTCCTTTTTTGTCTATTATCGTCGTTTACCTTAATCAAAGTGAGGGCAACCAGGTTTCTGGCTGGTTCAGATGAATATACAAACGCTACCACCCAATCAATTCGTCAAGTCCCTTACTACCAGAAAACCATGTCACTGTTTTTTCTCACCTAGGGTGTAACTTAAATGTGTAATGGTTGAGGGAACACAACAGTGCGTTTAGCCCTCGGTAGGAAAATGTACAAAACCGCATTAGTTGAACTTAGCCACAACGTTTGTGCCGAAATGCATAAAAGGGAAACATTCATTACACGGACATCTAATACACATCCTGGAGCAAAGAGCTGTTAAAACATAAGGATCTCACCAAAAAATGTGTTTATAAGCTTTTGGTCATGTTGCTTTAGTTACAATTGCGCTAATCTTATCAAATTGATGTAAAATATACTCTTCTATTTTTGGCTTACTAGACTTATTATTATATCCGCATAGTTGGATAGTCAGTTCTCACTATGGAGGAACGGCCCAGATGAGACATGAACCCCGGTCCTGACGTGTGAAGACCGGCGCCGCTGTCGCATCTACCATCGAGCCACCCCATACCCCATAAAATATACAAAAGATCGTATTTATTCTACCAAGTAACGTGAAAAAATGTTATGCATTGTAAGGAAAATAAGACAAGAGAATTAAAAATAAATTAATTCGGTTACATGTTTAACAGACAAATTCGGATTGACGATAACTTTCCTGCATTAGTTAATTTAGTAGATCATGACAAGAAAAAATAAGCTCATAATAATGTTTCAAGCATCGAAGAATATTTATAGGACCAAACTAGTAATTTCACCTTAACGAAATCCGATATATGATAAAATAATGAAGTTGTTGTCCTTGATTTCTGCATTACTACCTTTTTTAGTTAAAATTACGAACCATTACTCCACTACTACATTGCATTGCATAAATAACATGGTATCGTGAGCAAAAGCTTTAATATGACACACAGCATACGAGAGCAGACCTCACAAAAGAAATATGACTGTCTTATTACAAAGCATTCTCTTTTTTACCCTGTTTCGCATCAGTCGCTTGGAATTACATATACAGACAAACAATAACATTTATCTGAATATCAGTACCTGGTATCTGGATTGTTATTTTTTAAGCTATTTTTAGTACAAATCACAAAAATTACTCAACCGATTAAAAAAAAGAGTGCCGAATTTTTTTCCCTATTTGGCTTCACACATAACAATAAGTAGTAGACAACCAACAGCACTTGAAATCGCTCCTGTACGCACTAAGGATCATACATTCGTTCCAGTATCAAATACTTCATAGTGTGTGGGTAATTTGCATATTTCACACTGCTGAAATGATCATTATTCTCGTTTTTAAGAAAGCACGACCCAAACGAAAAGTAAAGCAATTTGACTTATGACAGCAGTTATCAAGCAATCTTTAAGAATTGCACAAATGGAAACATAAGCACTTCTCATTAATAAAAAAAAAGAAATTATGCCTAAATTTACAAGATAATTTACTCAACGCTCGAAGAATAGTGTATCGCAACCGTCAGTCGACTATAATCGTATAACATCTGAACATGACCTGATGTTCATAAAATGACAAATTATTTTATGTCTTAAATTAAAGCATTTCAAACGTGTCCATGTGTTAAAAAGACATACGACAACAGTTGCATAAAACATAATTTATATATTTTTTTTTATTCAGTTAGAACGAGATGGCCGTATTGCTTATAAAACATAATATTATCTAAGTAAAATATGTAACAAAAACGATATTGTCGCATATATGTATGGCAATATTTAAATTTTTGTGCTTACCAAATATAATAGTCACATACACCGCGCAAAAATGTCCAATTATTTCGCTAATTAGTTATTTTATTGTGTGTGTGTGTAAATTGTTATTATGTAATAACCCCTCGAATACCGTATAACATGGTAGAATTTGTTTTAACAGCACACAGTCATTGCTAATACTCAGAAACAGCGAATGTTCTTATTAACCCCGAGATTTGATACAGTTCATATCAGTACAATTCAACAACAGAGCCGTGTAGCATTGTATAGTGTAGCATTAAAAAAAAAGAGAATGCAACTGCTATTTTGAACAAATAATTAGGTTCCGTTATTATGAACAAGCGGTATTGCCATTTTATAGAACAATAGCTTGCTCTCTTTAGGTTTCACACCGATACGATACGATTATAATGTAGATTTATCATGTCAACAGAGACTCCTTAACACGCAGAACTCAAATTCTCACGCTCATCTGGAAAGCACATAAATACAACTGTGTGATACTTCGACACGAGGGCAATGCGTGGCTGCAGGCTCTGCAGTATCCTAGGTACTCAATCTTTCTGGGCTTTTTAACGGATTCCCTAATCGCAATACCTCCCCTTTTCTGCCACGCTAACTAGCTATTAGTGCCAAACTCTGAATGTATCTCCACCGTTTTTTTTTTTCTTTATGTCTCCAAATACCATGCACGCCCACATCAGTCACAGCATAAAAAAAACAAATGAGCCTTTGCTCACCCCGGTAGCTTTTCCCTGTTACCAACATACCTTGCCTCCTCCGAAACAAATCATTATAAAATAGGCCTCCGGCAAACAAACGCAAGCCACTGGACTTCAATAGATGTGCCACAGTGAATCGCGCAAGACTTGTACCACACCACTGCACGAAAAAAGCAGTAGGATAGCAAATAGCGCTATAAAAATCTAAGAAAAAAAACTAGCTACAGTCATTAACCGAGAGACCATTACCAGCGAACGCAGCCATGACGTTGACCGCAGGCTTCAAGCCCCAAGTGAGCCCGAAAAGGTTCCTTCGGTTCGTCTTGATATTTCGTTTGTCCTTCGTTTTTCTTCTAGCCATCAAAAGCACGAGATTTCTGTCAGCGTTTCTTCTCGTCATAACGCCTGCCGCCTATGGTTCCCTCCTCCTTTGCCCTCCAGTACGTTTGCTGCTGGTGTAAACTGGAATGTCTTGATAAAATAAAGAATGCTTGCCATAATGAAAATTATTAAAAAAGCAAGTGAATAAAATAAAAGAAACGACAACGAAACCTGCGCATCTGAAAGCGTCTGCAACGCTTTACTCCCGTTGCTTAAAAAATAATCCGACGGACAGCATTATAACACAGCCGGTAGCATAATTTTCATAACAAGAGCACACCACAGACTCGAGAAAGGAGGATAAAAAACAATATGAAAAAATATAAATATGTTGAAAAAAAAAACAACAACAACAACCGTCCACCCATCTATCCATCCATTCACTACAAACCCATCAACAGAAGCAACGAAGGAAGGTTTGGGACCAAGTAAAACAAGAGCATGCACATCCAGCAGAAAATCCAAGAAACTGACCAGATGCTCAGCCAAACGTCTGCCGCAAGGCAGATACAAAAATTACTCGCATCTTGGACAGAGAGTTAAAGCTTACAACACCACAAGGGACAAAAAAAAATCATAATAAATTACTTTCAATTCGTTTGCTTTCAAATGGAGATATTATGTGTATTAGTTAATTACCTGAACTAATTGACAGAAGCTAACAATGTTTAAATATCTTGAATTTCATAACAAAATTTCCGATGGAATAAGTAATCTTTTGTTCTTGTGTTAGAAAAGAAAAACCTTGCTCGATATTCTAATTTTACATAAACAGTGAAACACAAAATTCATATATAAATTTTGCGATTTAAAACACTCCACCGCAACTCTAATTAATGAACGATGCTTCCTAGAAGTGTAACACTGCTGCGGGTCACCCGCAGAGAGCACTATGAACTGGAGAATCTGGAAGATTAATGAAAACTGGCTTTACATTTTCTCACACTCCATATGATCCTTCTGTGAGTGGGGAGCGTGGCTTTCTAACGGATCGCTAAAAGAAATTTGTAAAAAAGCACCGCATAGAAGAGAAGGCTTGGAGGCCTTAGGGCAACCGAACACCACCGACGCCGACCCATATGCCAAGAGCCTTAAAAGTACGAATGAAAAATTATCATGTTCGGTTAATTACGTTGATTGATTAATTAGTATTATAAATTGCTTCGGTGGTATTATCAGGCTTCACTACATTTCTACATTGGTTCTGAGGTCTCACTCTCGCTCTTTTTCTTCACTTACTAACCAATATCCTCAATGATGTAAGTAAGCAAAGATATGTCAGTTTAAGATCCGGCGATTTAGATGGAAAAAAAAACTTTACATAACTTGTGCAAAAGTATGCGAAAACAGATAGCTTCATCAAGAAAAAAGGAACATACACATTTACCACTGGAGCAAATATGACGGTGCTAAGCAGTTAGCAAATGAGTCCACTTAATGTGGAGACCTAACATCTAAGTATAAAACTCGACTGCTGTTTGAAGAATGGAACGAAAGTTGATTTTTCGCGCGAACTTCGAAATTTTAAATGGACATAACTTCTGACAAAATATGTTTTATAATCACATAATACTTCTTCAAAAGAGCAAAACAATAAAACTATTATTTAAACAAGATCAATTGTAAATGATAAATAAAATTAACTCACCGACTACCGATATAACAGTCATAAGAATAAAATTTAAATATCACTAACCGTAGATCTACCGTAGCTATAACAAAACATATCAAGCAAAACAAAACAAAATAACGAAGAGGATAGTAGAACATGCAAATGTATGCACTGGATAGAGGTCTAATTCTTTTAAAAAGTTGAAAGAGTTAAGACACCGTCGACGCAAGAGGGCAGAACGTAGCATGCTAAACTAGCAGGCAAAATGTCCTCATGATAAATGCGTTAACGTCAAGTCCCATTTCTCACTCAGATTGCCATCAACCAGACATCAACTACATTCAACCGCCGTCGCTGTATGGGAAGATCGGCAAGTTGTGTTACAAACCACCGCAATAGCATAGCGTTTTACTGGAATATAACTGCTTTACCCCAAACCCAGATACCTTCTCATTTAAGCATGCACAACGTACATCTCAAATACTCATGAAGACCAACTCTTTTCCCCGCTAAGATACCGTCTTTTAAAAAGATCATTTGTTTGTCGTATTCTTCATTCATTGCCATAAGACGTAAGTGGCAAAACCATGTCGATCGGTTGTAGAAAAAATAGCTTTGACGGTTTTCAACAAACAGGTTAAAGAAATATGCTGATTAGCGTTAAAGGACTGCAGGGTGTACGCGATTCATTGAATTCAGTCCCGCAGGGGTCACACTCCTGAAGTTAATTAGCTGCTACCATTACCTTCCAACTTCCGGACGGGACAAGACGGGTGTCTTGTTTTGCAGGTCGAATCAGCATATGGAATGTGGAACAAAGCATCAACTTTTACTAAGCACACACACCTACTGGTCTTGACATATAACCTGTTCATTTATCATTAACATCACGATGTACCGTTTGATAGGGTGGCTTATGGAAATTGTAGCATCGGGCAAGCTTTATGTTTGTTTTAAATCTAAATCATTAAATAGAAGAGTAATTTTCCAAGAGCCTTTGCTCATGCTGTCTTTATAGACACAACGTATCTCTCGATGTTCTCATGACCATAATCTTTTCTCGAAACGATCATCGAATCATGCCACATAAAGGCCCAGGTGGTTTTAAGTTACAAAATAGACCATTGTCAGCGGATCTTTGAAGCGACTCAAAACTTGCAGTGGCACAGAATTATCTCGTACAACAAATCAATGGGCATAAAAATCGGGAAATAAAAAAAATTGATGATCAAGAATTTCGTGGAAGCATTGTGCGATACATCTTCTTTGGGTAAACGATCAAATTATAACTGGATCTTCCTATTTTTGAAAAAAAAAGAGTTACTGTAGGCTGTTCATGGAACAACCCGAACCCGAACTGATAATGGGTGCCTCGTGAGATTTTTTTTTCTGAGCTAAAATTTTAAAATCGATTTGACAATTTTCGTATTCTACTTCTTCATCGGTAATATAACGTAAGGTTTGGCATTTATGACTTTCTTCATTTTTATTTTGACCTTAATTGATTAATCTCTCCTGCGTACTGACTAGAATTCGAAGAACAGAATCTAATGCATGTTCCCTTTCCTTTATATTTTAAAAACTTATAAATTAAAAAGTTTTAAGCATAGCTTTTCAATCAAAAACCCCTACAAAGGAGTTTGAAATCGCCTTACAATTTATCTGACATCATGGAATAACACTGACCTACTGCAATGTTTCTTAGTACTTTCGCACAGTAAAGGTCGTACTGTTTGTCGGAAACCGCAGGGACCCGACTGAAATGCATACAGCTTTGTTATTGTTTTGTCTCTTTTCGCACGTATAAAATACGCTCCCAGTAACATTTCTTTGCCAATGCACAAGGGGCCCCATTCTTCACATACACCATTCATCGATGAGTTTATGCTGGCAAATAGCTAACTTTACGGTCTGCTTGTGCAAACAAACAAATACACAAACAAACACAATAATACGACGGAAGGCCTAGAATTCATTCATCGGTTGGCGGCTGCTGTAATCCGCCACTGTCCGATCTAAAGCTTTTTTTTTTGTTCAACAAGCAGGTGTGATACTCATTCAAAACCGTGTTTAGGTTCAATGTTCCAGTGCTCCGTTCATCCATTCATTCATCGGTCCATTCTTTGTTGGCGGTAATAGAGGACCACCACCATGCAAAGCTGTAATGTTTGCGTTTTTCAAAAAGGGCCCATCATCGACAACATTCGCGGCAGTTCGTCTCATCATCATCACCACCATCATCATCATCATCAACACCAACTTCCCAAGAGCAATTGACGAGTTCTTCCAACTCCCCTTTCTTTCTTTGCATTCATTCAGAAAATCCGTTCGGCATGGCGATGAGGCGATCAATAAAGTCAACAACAATCGGCTTGTGCCAGCTACTACTACTCGTACCGTCGCGCATATGCTACTCATCTCACAGTTTCGGTGAAAGAAGCGATCGATTTCTTCAAAGCACCGCGGAGGAGCTATGGTGATCGAAATGTAATCTAACACTTAAAACAAATGTCTGGCGCAATTGCGCGTCCCATATTTGTACAACAACTGGTCGATTGTGAGGAGTGTGTTTTATATCGGTGTTAAAAATAGGAACTCATAAATAATAATAAATGAAAATAATGTATACAGCTTCACATACCTCAGCAGAGCTAGCTTTTGAAAGAGCATGCTTGAGTAAAACAATTGTTCGTTGTTAAATGTTATGTTGGTATTTTCTTCCACAACAGTCGTAACATTCATAGGCGACGGCGAGGGCTGCTGTAGTTGGTATCGTAACAGTGACTCCAGAATGTCATCATCATCCAGATCTGCCATTTCCATTAAGCTGACTGAGGAGTAATACCTCAAAAATTCGCGTAACCAATAATGGCAAAAACAACCTTTTTAACTCGGTTTTCTAAAGTTCTGAAAAATGGCAAAAAAAAAGAAATAAATGATATCAATATGTTTGTCTCATACATCAGACTCGTGGGTAACATGTTTGAGGTTATCTAATCCTTCTAGCAGACATCACCTTTACACTATGTACTGGCCTGTGGAGCCATTAGCATTGGAAAAGCAGGAATATACACTTTTATTTTGAGCATCCTATCATCTTCAAATATTAATCGATTAAGTCAAGGAAGGACCTATAGTTATCAGAGGTTATGTGAGTAACCTGCCTGCGGATGGATGAGCTTGGCTCATGATCCAGGACCATTTTCGTAAATCAAGCGATAGAAACGCAAGGTTTTTCTGATACTCCACAATACTACATGTTTTCATTAGTAAACTGCTCGTGAGATAAGTTAGTTCATGCCACTTACACTAAAATACATTAAAAATAAGCTGTTCAAATCTTTAATTCGCTCAAAAACACGTGATTTTCAGTCTCACACATAACCTACAATCTATACTAGACGAGCAAGACAGTTTCTTAACGACGCAATTAACAAAATAGTAATCTAAAGCGTCAATTACCGTTACTATCCCGATGTTACCGGGTATTACGCATATATATTAAGCATACCTTTTTGATAATGCCGCTATATTACGCAGTATTTAAGATGGCTCAGGAGTAAAAACAATCAGCGTCCTATTTCAATTTCACTTTGCAAACAAAAGAAAGTTGACCTTTCCAACAATTCGCGAACAATGTGACAATTCCTTCTAGTTATTTTTAGCACGTGCTTTGTTTGACACTTCGTTATCCCCTTTTTCGGTGATCAATCAATACAACCACCAAGATCAATATATCTACGGTAGCCTCTTTGCTGTGTTGTACATTAAATTTTAATCACACCGTCGATCATTTCAGTTTCATTGTTAAGGGTGGTTTATAAACTATTTTACGAAAACCCAAAACTCATAATGTGTACACCCATTCCATGTTAAAATATAAGTGCAATAACAACACATTTTGTACAATTATGATCACACATTCCGATCCGACAAAGAAATGCTGTATGCTGTCAGTTTGTCCTTCTCTTTCATCTGACTGCATTGATCCGGTAGCTTTTGTTTTCTTTTGTTATTGTTTTATTGTAAACGGTAAGCTATTGTGCGAGGGCCATAAGTGTGTACAATTGACTGGTGATTCATAAACAATTAGTTTCTTGAAGTGATTGAATACGAAGCTTGTAGTATTACGCGATCGTGAACACATTCGGTTATTAGATTTATACACCGATCAGTCAAGATTTACGAATCATGCGGCATTGTACGTTAGTAAATCCTTGATGTATCCATTCAGTATGTTCACTTTAGTGCCAAAAAGTGTCTAATTTGTTTGGCTATGTGGTAAAGGCAAACTTTATGTATTGTGTTACGTTAAAATAGTCGTAAACCATAGAGCGCGTTGTTGAGGTAAGCACTACAAACTGTTTCTTCACTTCGTTTGTGAGCAGCGTTTGTTAAAGTCCTGTGAACAGCTCACGATCGAGCGCTATTGTCTGCTATTCCGATATAACGGCGTTCCGATATAAAGGATGTATACGCGCCATCACTCCACTCCATCTCCATTTTTAGTCTACCAAGCTCTTTCTCTACAAGCGGGCAGTCTAAAACGACTTTACGGGTTGGGTCCTACAGTTTTCTTTAGTCATTTGGAGACGTAGGGCATAGGAGAGCCTCAAGCAATGATGTCTATGTTACAAGCGGAATCCAGAATCTGGTTCTTGTTAGAAGATGATCCCTCAGTTTCTCTAGCGCCATGTTGATAGGAAGATAATTTAAGCCCGGGTCTCAGGCGTATACTCCAAAGTGATTTTGAAAAAATGAAAACGATATAAAAGAAATTCACAATACTGCTACACATGTCCTTTTTTTTATTTAACAGGAAGATGACCTCGTAAAAACATCACAATTTCCCGAAAAGAAGTGCTTAATTATTTTATGCAACACGTATATGTTTCAGATATTCGGAGGCAGGTACTGTTGTGTTTGAATATATTAAAGAACCACAGAGCAAAATTATTCAATATTATCTTTCTTTTTAGAACAACATACATCTTGGTGGTAAGTGTTTGATGTGTATTTGCCCTGAAGATTAAGAACTACCAGCGCACAAAGAAAGTTTATCAAGTTGGTACTCCGCTTCTGAATCGACAAGCGCGCATAGATTGAACTGATTGGACTGGCAGGATGGGACGAAAAAAAGGAAAGAAGTAAAGCCAGCGTCAGCGTTAATTTAATCAGCGGCGATGAGACTATTTTCGCATTGTTGCAAGGAGCTGATCAGGTTGGAACGCAGTGTTCCACAATCAAAGTCGTTGCAGCAACAAACAAAGATGGATTGAAAATGGCAGAAAGCAAAATCAAATGAAATCCGGCATAGTATATCGCGCCAGTCGACGAATGATGATGTAGTTTGGTGTTTGGCATGGTAGAGGAGCGTAAGCGATACCAATTTTCCAATTATTTGTCACGTTCAGTTACGGACTGAATTTAGCAAACGAAGCCGGTCCCAGATATACGAAAAAAAAAACGAAGAACAACATAACATCCTGCGACGGTTACGAATTGGCAGGCAGTGTGCGAGACGAGATTGGTGAGAAAAGATTTTGCAGTGTTTGCACATTTCCGTATGCTGGTCGCATGACTACAATTCTAGTTCGGTAAGAAGAAACTAAATGCTCATCCCAATCATGCATGATGTGGATTGGGTAAACTGAATGAATTGAAGAATCGCCGTAGCAAATTTCTGCTACTCGCATTCAGTTTGAAGAAGCAATTACGGGATACCAACGATGCGTTTGATTGGCCGTGCTCTATTGCTGTGTTTTGTTTTATTAAGTGTTTTGACTTCGGCGTGCATCAGCATGTGAAATTATGATTTGAACTAATCGGATACATTATCACGCCTTATATAACCGGAGTTATAATTGCACCTTTATACTTCTTGTAACACAGATCAAGTAAGAATTAAAAAATATAATTTTTGATTGTTTGGATAATTAACGTACCATAAAAATAGTATATGTATCTTTCTTGGCCTAATGACCTCTTAGGACATTCCTGCCATTTCTGGCTTACTAGACTTATTGTTACCGCATAGTTGGATAGTCAGTCCTCACTATGGGGGAACGGCCCAGATGAGACTTGAACACCGGTCCTGCCATGTGAAGACCGGCGCCATGGAAATAGTTTTGTATATATGCTTCTAATTCTAAGGTGATATCGCTATCGGTGAATCAAAACAGTCTTTATGACAGCATCAAATTTTGATATATGATAGCAACTTCATATATTTTTTATTAAGTAAATGACATATAACGTAGTTTAAAAATACATTTTCAACACATTATACACTATAAATCTCTCATACATTGCATACATTATACATTTCTTTAATGGTTTTGAATCATTTTTTCTTTCTATGTTTTGTTGAATAGGGATGCACAGACTTTCTTTCAGAAATATCTTCCAAAACTATTGTACAGACTTCGAGTTCAACATATTTTATGTGTAAAGTGAAAGAAAGTATGAATTTTTCCTTCATTTTTTCATACAGAACGGCCGTATTGCTTCATTTTTTTCTATTTGATCGAAATCTGTTTTTTTTCCTACGGTGAAAATACAATGGAAAGATGTTTAATGTCGATTGAATCATAATGATTACCAGTGCACTTCCCTTACCCTTTATTTTTCAACATCGACCGAAATGTGCACATGTGCCTGCGCAACTTTCACGTACATAAAGTAGATGGTTTTATTCAATGCTTCGGTTTACGACGTGCTTTTGATTTTCGAACCGCTTTTCTGTGTCATAAATTTTTAACCATTTTATGGTTTATTACTTTACGGTTTTACACGCGGTCTTGGAAATGTATAATATCGATCGTAAACAGAATCATTTTAGGACTCATATGAGAAATTTTTGCTGCATCTATCAATTTCCTGTATCGTTGTAATTCTTCATAGTGAAGGTACAGTCGTATATGCATTTTGCTTCATTCATCTAGGTTTTTTTTCAATCTATTGTGTTATTCTTCCATGAATTGTCTGATATTTTTGCATAATTTGAAAGCACTGCCACTCCGAAATATGTATAATCCACGTTGTTTGTCTGTTTTTAAAAACATGATTTACTTAAAGGAAAGACATCAGAACATAGTGTAAAACTTTATCAATTTTACTCAATGATTCCAATCATCGTAACGAGTGTTGACCATCTTAAGCCAATCATACCAAACATCCGGTGGTAATTCAAATGGAATGTATGGCCATTTTGAACGTTTTCGATTTTTTTTGGTCGATGTTTTGAAGAGATTTTGTGACATTCAATGAAAAGCTTCCAAATCATTCAAGGCCTTTATTTGCTTTTGTGATCCTTTTCGTTTCGTTTTTTTTTTCATTGTGTGAACTATTTTCTCGTAAATTACGGCATCCTGCGGTGGGCTCAACTGGAAGAAAATTGAGACAATCAATGATGTATGGGTTTCACTACTTTGCCGTTTATGCTGTTTTTCTGTCTCTTTTTCAAGGAATGGTATGAAAAAGAATTCAGTTAAAAGGTTTTGGCCCTCTCTTCTGGTCCTCCGCTAACCTGAGCTAACCACTCAATGCGTATGCACCTTCTTCGAAGTAAGCTCGTGCACTTTTGAATGTCTGGAGGAAAACTACAACGAAGTCGATTTTTTTTTCAATGAATTTCATTCATCAGCAACAGCGTAAGCGTCTTGCGTTTTTCCATGTACAATGATAGTTTAAATTGACCATAATTTAATGTTACTTTACTGTGGATCTGTGCATGATTTTGTGTATTCTTTGAAATATGAAAATTTTTGTTTCTGTGTGTGTCTGTGTGCTTTTATTTGATTCTTATTGACAGTGCAGATAAGAAATAATCACTATAGGAAACAGATTGACAACAAAATCTGGTAGATACATACACAAATAATAGTGTTTACTTTAGTATGTATAGTTCAGGCTGCAAAAATAGTAAAACATAATTTTATCGATGACCAAACCCATTTTCAAAGACTGTTCTGAATCAACTTACTGACACCGATGTACTTGCCACTCATATCGCATGTTTTCTGATTTGCTTTTGGTCATAAGCTCACCCCTCTTATACGTTCCCCTGATAATGCCGGAGTAAATTGTTTGCGAAACACCGCCAAAACGACCACCCTCCCTGCCTTAAAACAGACTCTAGGGAACGATATGATGATGGTGGCGCAGTGGCGCAAATTCATGTTGATGACGGTACTGGTAGGTTGATTGGTAGTGCCTGAAGGACCGTAATCATGGCGCAATTAATTTCCCTACGCTTAATTACATGTTCCGGACCCTGGCGATGGTCCTGCCTTCGATCGGTTGACAACTTGTTACGGTTGATTGCATTGTGGTGTTCCGCACTCTATCCCAATCTGTCCCCGCAGGTCTGCAAGATAAATGTAAGGAAAAGTCTTTGAAAAAGGGTGTGTTTTATGCTTTACTCCCATGTGTCCCCAGACGCGCCGAACCAATTGAATGAAAGATTTCGTCCTGCCACTGCTTTTTAGGTTAAAAATTCATGTGGTGCAGTTTCTTCTGACAGCATCATACAAGATTGGATAGCAGAGAATTATGCTGCAAACATCATATGGCTTACGATACACAATTGGAAATAAGATTCGGTAATAGGGATACTACAAACATTTGGTGTCTTTCGATGCTTTTAGAATGATTATAAAATGCTGTCCTAAATAGAAAATTTCCTCATATGCAATTGTAGTTACATGAGTTCATTGCACATCTCCTTACTTCACATTATCATCGAACCAAGCATAAGTGTAGTAAATACAGTACATTCACGCCATTTTACCCCTCAAAATATGTATTACGTCAACAAAGCCTGTGGTTAGGATCGTTGAGTAATCATGTTTGCAAAGAAAAAAAAATTAAAACATACACAATGCACGCTTGATTGACACGTTACGCCCCCGAAAGGTTTCGGATTCGATTTGGAGGAGAGTAATTTTCATATCTGTAGCCTTCCCGCAGATACTGTCTAGTTTATTCTGTCCAATGGAATGGAATGCTAAGCTGGAAAATGGGTTAAGGTAAGGTACATCAGGACAACAAAAGCAATCGTCCTGTTTTTGTGCCACAAGCAAGAAGAATGTAATATATCGGATTACTTATATTACGGTATCAATCAATGCACAAAACCTGACAACTGTCCGAAATGTGTGTTTGTTTCTTGCATATTATTCAATTTATTTAACTAGAAATTGTTTTTTAAGCATGATAACTGTAATACGCATTAGCAAAATCATGTATTTATTCTTAGATAATTTTAACCCCATTTTAAGTTCAATGCGACTAAATTAGATGTTGATCCTTAAAACGAACGAATACGCGTCTTTACTAACGATCGAGAACTGGTAAAGTATGTATTCGTGATGCCTCAGGCACAGCAAAGTGCAAATCCGTTGAAGAAAATTAAAGACTTCAAAAACCAGGCAACTTAAGGCCGAATCTTGGCAAGACATCATGACGCTGTTCTGTTGAAATACCCGAGTATCTGGAACAAGGATACGTCGGTACATCCTCCTGCAGAGCTGCAAGTTCATCGAGGCAAAAAGAAAATCTCGACATCGCAATGAAAGCCCTTCAGGATCGGCGTCTTTCCTGTCTCTCTGTACCGACCTGCCGCCATGCGCCCCAGATATGCAGTATTTTTTACGGCTTTTGCCGTATTTCGTTTTGGATGGCTCTTGTGAAAAGATTGTTTTCCTAGTTTCCAGTGCACACGGTGTGTTCTATACTCTGTGAACTATCCCATGCTACCTCGTCTCGATGATCGCTGATTTTGTTCCACGTAAGCGTTGTCCGCTTCCTCTCACGCTTCACCAAGGATCGGTACACGCTATGTACGTGGGAGCGGGTGGCGACGATGGTAGCAATTATTTGAAACCTAATATTTCCAAGAACATAGGCTTCCTTTTGTGCAAGATTTCTGCGTGCACTGCTACACCGGTACGTTTTTTCCTTTGATTTCCAAGAACCCTTTTTAAAGGTCCTTTTTGTCCCTTTTCTTTCTTGCATATTCTCTATCTCTCAGTGTGCCGATCACTAGGCTATGAGTTTGTGGATTTGCCTCGAGCGAAACCCGTATACGAAGGAGGAGACATATCCTTATGACCAAAAAAATCTCGAAAATGACAAGAAGAATCGGTAGAAATGAAAAAAAAAATGTGAGCAGTATACCACCGCTTGTCAAATAGATATCGATCTGAATCTTCGTGTTACGGCTTGTGGAAGGCAAAATTGTGTTATAGTGTGTGCGAAAAATGGCATTCTGAAACCAAAGACAAATTTACTCAAGCGCATCAAATCTTATAAATAAAACATCATGTGTAAACTATCTAATACGCAATGAAGGCTAAACGTTGTTGTTCAAAAATAGAGTAAGTTTAATCAATTTTCTACAGGTGTGGACAAACAATAAAAAACTGTAAAATATAAGAAATTTTAATGAATCAATACGTAGACTGCTTGGCTGCAGCGTTCCACGCAATGTAAATTTTTAAACAGTACCATAATACGGTCGCAAAGGAAAGATGAATTATTATTTCCCGCTTACTCATGAGACCGACCCATCCATCCGACGAAGGACGGTTTTAACACAGTTCTTCGTACGCTCTAGGCTAGAGGAAAGGGCAAACGGAAAGGGTTTCTTTGGCTTATTTTCGTTTTCCGTTTCCTTCCCGATACTCGGGTGCAAATTAATCATGTTACAAAAACGTTACGCTTACATTAATGATGGTTGAAAATGTCAAAACTGACTCGACAGCGCACCGCAACTTGGTGAGCTTTGATTAGCTCCAGTCAGGCAAAATTCCCCTCGAATACAAGGCAATTCCTAATGTGGTTACGGGCTCTGTGGCTGCGGTCTGATCCGTTTGAGCCTTTCGCATTGCGTTACTTGCTATCATTAAATTTGAATTTTCACACCTCAGTCCATCGCCCTTCCTCACATCTTTCTCGACGGTGTTAGCAGGTTAGGAGTCTTTGAAAGCTATTTGGTTCTTTAAAAAAAAACCTGCATCAGGTTCTTTGCGCTTCCTTAATCCATATTAATGAGTTGGTTTCGTCTTTTTACTCTGTACATATTTTTTACGCCCTTAAACTGTGCCCCGACAGGTAACATTTTACTTAGCAATGCTATGTACCGTGGCAAAATGCACTGCCTGTGGCTCGTTCGTCCATGTGTCATTCGAGATGATGGCAAGACACACTATTAATCACTAGCCAACAATGGTCACCATTGCGGACAACCCGCTGAGGCAAAGCTTCGCGGCTGTAGAGGTCTTTGACAGCCGGTCAGGAAGTAGTCTCAATTCGAATTCTACACTTGTTTGCGCCCCACGTAATGGGATCACCTTTGAGAACTGCCTATACCAATGATGATGTATGAGCTATTTATCCTTATCCAGATGCATCTCGTGAAAAGCTTCCAGTGTGTCAACAAATTTTAGGACATTTGTTACTTTTTTTAAGGATCAGTACCGTGTGTAATAATTCTCATATTCAACAAAGTGCACAGCCTAAATCAATCATGTTCCATAGAGATTCCTAAGTCTTAAAATTAGTTATATAACAGGTCGACTGGTATCTAATTGCATTTTTTGTCATTGCAACCCCTGCACATAGTCACACCTGACATACGCCACCTTATCGAAAGCCGGAGAGCATGTGCTGTAATAAAACCTGATTATCCTGTTGCCAATTCCGACGAGAACACCCGGAGTGAGATACATTCCA
The DNA here is from genome assembly GCA_002091835.1 of Anopheles maculatus. NCBI lineage: Eukaryota > Metazoa > Arthropoda > Insecta > Diptera > Culicidae > Anopheles > Anopheles maculatus. Next base: position 72,617 of record KZ062159.1, on the reverse strand, counting down.
CGTCACGCCACGACATCCAACATTGTGACTTCATCGGGTAAAGTACGCTACGGTGGAAGAAACAAAAAAATGCTTATTGCGATTCGAATATTAGAGAAGCTGAATTCCTATTTCCCTTTGGGATTCAATTTCAATATGGAGCAGTGTTGTGCACAGCTGGAGTTAAGTCGAGTTGTTCCGGATCAGCTTAGGATGATGAACAACACCTTTGACGAAGCGGACGAAAGGAAGTGGCATTCGATTGAATTGTGTTGTGTTGCTTGGAATTTTTCCTATTTAATGTCCCTGTCAAACCATTTCCACATCAAAGTCGTTTAGTACGTTCAATTGTAATTTCTATATCGTTATATTTCAGTACATGTTAATTTTCTCCTCCTTACGCACTACGCATATTTTTGTAATTAATCTGTGCCTGAGGCTTACGCTTTTTTGAGCTCCGCAGAACGGCCAGACAATATATTTAATGTATCATTAACTTGCGTCTATTACCTGTCTTGGAAAACGTCGCGACAAATATTTGAACTCTTTTGGCGAGTTTTATTTATAGCAGCGTGTCGTTCTAGTGTGATTTTACATGTTTAGCTCAATTTTTTATTTACTTACAGCCTGATCGAAAGTTTCACCATCTTTTATGCATTGCAGTACAAATTCTACAACCTGTCAACCATCGGTCTAATTCTCCCCCGCTAGGAACAGCAAAAGACTGTTCCTTTTTCCATATGGCTCATTACGGATTATCGGATTTGCGCACGTTTTTAGGGTTCGTAAGCCGAAATGGAATTGAGTTTTTACACCTCCACCTCAGTTGGTCTTTGCGGTACACCAGCAAGAGACCTTCGAACCTACTCAGATACATTGAAGGTAGTCGGTTATTTCATTAAGAGGATTTATTTAATGATAAAAGGAACTGGAGAGTTAAAGGTGGAAGGTAATGGCACAACACAGGACACTCTGGGATTCGTTTAGACACAGTATGGTCATTGGTCCAGCTGGGTTGGGTGAAGTGCCTATGTGTTGATTTTAATTAGTCACGGGAGCTAGCTTACGGTCAATCGAAACAACTGGAAACGCTTTGCTAACACGTAATCATGGTTATCGATAATTGGGTGCCAAATAAATTAGAACTCAGGCCGATGTCATTGATGTTGAACGATGTTTCAACCACACTGTTTGGTGAAATAGTAGATGATGGGGTTTTAGTCAAATTTGGCAATATAATTGCGATGGTAAAAAAATTAAATGCGTACGGTATAACAGCTTTTAAGACAACGTTTGTTATTGTCTTTCCTTTTGATCATGATCATAATTTTTAGAGCGTGTAATTATTTAGTTTAACCCATATCCTGTCGATGAAATGAATTTTGGTGTTATAAGGGAATAAATTTTGCAGTGCAATATTAAGTCTGTAATTATACATTTTTATATTTTTGAAATAGGTTCAATCCGCTATGCTGAATGTAATATTTTTCTAAAATATTTGTAAATATTTGCAGTTACTAACATCATAGTTTGTAGGGGTTCATTATACTGTATCAAATCTGTGTCCAAATGTAACATGCCCTGAATAAATATTGATGAGGGGTTGCTAAATGATAACCTAATAAAAACACGCAAAAACAAACACGAACCTGCTGAAACGTCCTTCTGCCCGATAATTGAATTTTGAAAATGCGAACCATATTGTGACAATCATCTTAAAGTTTATTCCGTCCTGCATGCAAGGCAAAAAATATATTTCCCAACACCCTTCGGGGCAGTTGATCCATCCCCTTGTCCATTGCGTGAGGGTGCAGACAGGCTGAGTTTCTAGCATCATCGAATGCTGCAATGTATGGGATCCGACACCGAAAGCATATTTTATTCGATTTTTATAGTCTAAAATCGTGGCCAGGGTTAAAGCAATGCGGACGAAACGCTGATGATGGTGCTAAATGGCCCTTGGCGATGGAGGGTTTACGAAACCGATGAAGGTACCGGCAAGCACTCACGGCTGTGATAATTGAATAATAAATTAGAACAATCCCGCGCGACGGTGCGTACACCCATGAGCACGCGACGGCAGCACGGCGATGAAATTGCGTGTGCCATAGATTCGCTCGTGGTACTGGTCGGGAAACTCCTTGCTGCCATCGGTAGGTAAATTTGAGAAGCCGATGATTTGAAACATGTAGTTTTATGTGTAAACTTCAAGCAAAGTATGAAAACCGACCTCGGGATGGGAAGTTGTGAATTTTCCCCGGGGGCATTTCCTGCATTGGCCGTAGCAAATGAATCCTGGATCGAGGTGGTTCGTTCTTTGGGCATTATCACAAACGCTCTGCTGAACGTCGATTTTGAAGGGGTCGACCGACGTCGATGCGTTTCACCCCTCGTAAACTTTGCACAACCTAGTTGCGGGAGTCATCAAAAAGTCACTAGGGACCACATCAGCACCATCATCATCATCATCATCATCATCGTCGTCAACAACAACATCCACTGTCTTGCTGCTGGAACACTCAATCACCCGCGCACAGAATCTCTGCAGGCTAAGGAAGGGAACCGAAAACCCAAATCCAGAGGGTGCTAAAAGTTGTACTTGATCTGATTTAAGTGAAAATTTATTGCATAAATTATTTATTGAATTATCTTCACCGTAGAGACGTGCTCGTTTGCAGCAAGCGATGTGCTGAAGGACAGCAGTTGTCCCATACGCAACGTAGATACGGGATATTCAAACGAATCGAGGGATTGGGAAATCTTCCCTTTTCAGATGCATCGGGTTCTACAGTGTTATGGCGTGAGAACTACGATGATCCCCGGATGTTGATTGAGTTGTTTTCAAAGCTTGTTCAAGATGTTTGAGTGTTTATTTTCCTAATTAAATCAAAGATCTGCAAACAACATATGCCAGTGGCATAACTCAACGGTTGTATGTCTTAGAATGTTTTGCAAGCGTACATGGCCGGTGGTCAACCATAACGCTATGCGGCCAATTGCAAACTGATGGACGGTGCTCGAACAAGTGTACTTAAAATATGTTAGTTTACTTTCCGTCGGACTGGTTATTTGTTTATCGATTTTTCGATGTCACGGATACTGTATGTTCAACAATGGTTACTAAGTTTTCTGTTTTTGCATAATACTTTTACCTTGTGCGTTACATCTATCCATAGTGTTGAGTTAGCGGAACGTTTCATAATCGATCAGGATTCGATGGAAGCGTTACTCTGTAAAATCTGCACGCAAATGGTCCGAGGGATTAGAATGTATAGAATGTGCTGCATTCCCCCGCCAACGTATGTACGTATAATCACACTGCGAAGAGCTACATGCTCGACAGCACCGTCTCCACAGGCTTAGCTCTAGACGTCATCATAGATGTCACCAACATCTCCTCCAGCATCCTCGTATTCTGATTCGGCGCAGGTCGTTTGACATATTTTCAACCACATCCATCGCTCACGAAGCAAACCCGTCGAAAAGTGACAAGGGTTGGTTAAATCGTATGAACTCCTCCCTCTCCTCGGTTTACAGCATTCTTCTCCCCAGCTGCTACTGGTTCTCCTGCCGACCGGAGAAAACCTTTTCCTGTGAATTGAGGATTGAAAATTAAGTCCATCCGTGTTCGAACTTCGATAAACGGATTACTTCCCATCCAATCAAACTGAAATTTCCAAATCCCCAAAATGACTGCCGTTGATGAATGTTGGCGCCTCGTGCCCCTTTTCTGAAGGATGTGCACCTCGCGTCAGATAATTCTTAACAGACTGCTATTGGCTACCGGTGAACGAACAGGGCGCTACACCGCACGTTGCCAGCTACTCCTATCGGTGGACTTTTGCTGTATCGAGTGTAACGCCGTGTCAAGGATCCCCAATGCAGGATTGGTTGCGTGGAGCTGTGATAGACCATACGATGGTGCTCGAATGTACATACGTACGGTTAGGATTTGTGTTTGGAGTACGTGAGTACCATTGGAATGGAATTCATCGTAACAAAGTGACCGGTGAGTGTCTCTCGATAGAAATACGCTTTAACTGGTAGCCATTGATGTAATGTCCATGGTTAGGAGTTTGCTCTGGTTCTTTTGGAAATGGTACGATGTAGCCATATTTACGGTTACATTCTAAATCAGTTGCATTTACGATATCGGTGTTAGGCACGCTTGTTATCCTAGCATTTTGTCCTCGATAAGCCTTCTAAGCATTTTTATTTATGATTTCTTTTTATAAATATATAATAATTAATTAAAAAAAATAAAAGAAAAAATACATGAACTAATAGTTTTAATGGACAAAATTGAACGTTTTTTTCAAAAAATAGTACAGCTTTTCTCATTTTCAACCATGGTTGTGCTGCGGTGGACTGTAAAACATAATAGCATCACCTTACATATTGTTTTTTAGCAACTCGAAACAAAATACTTACCTTCTCAAATGTATTAGACGGAATATCCGGAACCGGTTGGACCAGGGCAGGTATCGTGAAACATGCCATTTTTAAGTCCAAAAGTCAGAAAAACTCGTCATTGCCATAAATCATTTAATTTTCGCTTTTCTTAAAAACTTTCCACGTGGCAGCTAGAGAAAAGCTACGAAAGTCAGTGCGTAAAACTTCTTCTGGTATTATGAAAACCGGACGGAATGGTGGAAGCCTAAGTTGTTGGTGTGGGCGCATCGTTGTATCGTTCATCTTTAGCCGTGGTGAATAGAAAAAGTTGGTCTTCTTGCAAACTGTCTTGGAAAAACAGCACAACGCGTTCGGAAGGGTTTTAATGTGATATTCCTAAGTTTTCCACACACATGACCGCTTGCGATCGATGTCATTGAGGCACAAATGCACACATGGCACACATTGTGGGGATTTAATGGTAGTAGGGTGTTGTTTTTCAACGAAAAGGATCAACTTAAATTTGACGACACTTTAGGATGATGTTTTTTTATATACATTCTTTATATTGAAGTGTTGGCTAGACTGCATAATTCAATTAATTCATCCTAGTTGAATTTAAAACTAAAATTGAATTCAAAGTTTTCTTTTGGTTTGTTATATTTTATTTTTGTTTCGGTTGTTTCTAATATTTTTTTCACCACAAATTTGCTATCAGTTTTGGTTACAGGTAATGACAGCATACCAATCACAACACTCTGCATAGTAGAGAAGTAACCAACTTTTCATTATCCTCTTGCGTACTGACAAGTGTCGTCGGAACGTCGTCGCTAGATTGTTGGAAGACAAATAATAACACTTGATCAGTGTTCCGAGCATGGGTTCAGAACAAACAGAAACGCACAATAGTTTATCCTAATGATTAATAGTTTAATTAGTATCGTTAACATCACCAAAGTACGAAAAGTTTGTGTTTAGACTATTTTATCCTCGTTAAGCTAGATAGTCAGTCGTGCGTATAGGGTGTCGGTCCGAAAGGGTTTTGGTACCCGTTTCTGCCGTGTGCAGACCGGGGCTGCTACCTCCTCGGCCACCGGACCGCCGTGTTCATAACGGCATTAGCTAACCGTACCGTTCCTCGTGTGGAAAAATCAGATTTTCATCAAACAAGAGAACCCATAAATAACAGGAAGCAACTATTAAAAATCAACCATTTTTTTACAGTTTGCTGTGACCGTCACCGGCAGACATTGGACACTTTTATGTCGCTGCTCGGGGGTAGCCGCCTTCCGTTAAAATTCTAAACATGCTACAAATAATTCTCAGCCCTGAGATTGGATGGAATGTGCCATTCTATGGCCATCTTGCACAGCGGGCGGCGGCATAATGTTGCTGTTAGGCTGATGATGATGTTTAGGATGAGCCGCAGAGCTCGAGTGCTGTAGCATTCTGAAAAGCCCAAAGACAAAAGCCAATGGAGTGTGTTTATGCTGTCTGGGCAAGCGTTTTCTTTACGTTCCTTCCGCGGCGAATTTTCATACGCACCCTTATCGTTCGCTTTCTACTCCGTGCGATGGTACGTGCTCCTTTCCACACTCTCGCTGCCCAGACTCGTGCACTCCCGTACCAGTAAAAATAGGCAGAATTTATGCGAAAAAATTAATTGCACTCATATGCAGCACTCGGGTGCTGGTTGGATAATCAGTTTCCAGTGTCTGCTGCTCTGGATGTTCCCGCAAAGCAGCAAAATACAGCGTAAAGGAAACGATTCGTCGATTCGTATACCACCCGCAACGAGGCACCACTGTGTACGGACGGCAAACACAGTTTATTCAGCGACATTTACTCAATGCAATATGGAGGAAGATCGCTGTCCACGACAGGCGCCAACTGTCGCGCGCATTTTAAAATCAAAACACTACATCACACTCGCGCGTAGTGCTATGGAAGACAAGCCATTAACCGTTTTTTGTTCCTTAACTCTTGAATGGCAGACGTATGATGTGTTGCATCCGTACTATTTCGTTGTAATGTTTTAGTTTTATTTTATTTATGCATATCACGTTGTGTTTGTTGTACATCTGTTAGTATCAAAATTATGTTTATTATTACTGCTGCATTGTAACTTTGCTAGTTAAAAATTCTAGCTTCAGTGGATCTGGTTACCCCCCGAAAGGTTAAAGGCTCCAAAATAAACATCACTACCGGGGGAGCATCTCACACCACAACTGTTCATATAGCAAGGCAAATGAAACGATCTACTGTAACCTGGATGGTTGTGCTTGTGCCTGCATAGGTGTATAGGGGGTAGCATTTGGATGATTATGCGGAATGAATGAGTGCATTTAATTACTTTGCCCATACCCGTGCCTGCAGAAGTGAGAGCCATGCTTGGCCCACCGTGAATGGGTAAACTTAATGAGAAAAATGAAAATAAATATGGTACAAAAAGTATATTCACGTAAACAAAACATTCTATTTCCATTTTACCTTCCCACGAGCGCTCTTTTCACAAGCCTGTGTGCTCGTCAACCGTTTAGTGGCATCCAAATGTGTCCTTTCCGGAGGTACGGCTCATACGTGAATAATGAAATAAAAATATTAAATGTAGCATCGTGCATTGCGTATGCAACGAATTGGTGAAGCTATTCACATATCTGCGTGCATCGCAGCTTTCGAGCGCTGTAAAAACTGGGGAAAAGTTTTGAAATGAGTCGTTCTTGTTCTATTCTTCTCCCGAAAAGATGGCATTCATCAGTTTTCCTCATCTCGCAAGTCAAACGAGTGATAGGTGTAAAAGCACATAAATTACTTCTAATTATGTATCGTCAGCGAAATTTCCCATTCACTCGTGTGGCCCGTAGTACATTTCTTCGGGTTAAAAAAAAAAAATCTTGCACTCGCTCTTCCATCAGAGTTAGGGTTTTTTGGTTTTGCGGTAACGTGACAGCCGGGCGCAAGTATGAAGTGGACTGAATAAAAATTGCTACACTTTACCCGGTAAACAAAACGCAAACATAATAAGAAAGTAAAAAAACTACGTTTACATGTTGCTCTGCACAGGTTGCATCCTGCCTGAACTTATATCAAGATATACTTGGGGACATACGAGTGTGGTACAGCTAACGACAACATAAGAACGAAAAATCCATCAAAACTGAGCGGTCGTTAAGAGGAGTGTAGTATAGAGCAAAATTAATGAGATGTTATATTTGCCCTGTTACTTGGCACAAGATTGCACAATGCTGTACTTAGACATGTTTGAAAAGGAATCATTCGGTACCACTACAAAGATCACTCATCAAGATCGCGATGAAGATCGAGGCACCGGTTACTTTGTTGGGTGGTTACGTGAAGTTGAAGTAAGGAGTAACAATTTTACATCGGTTTACTGTAACTGTGTAGTTTGAGAGCTTATTTGTTGATTGACGTACTTGTATGTTCGAATGGCTCGAATGCGCTTTACTGTTTAAAGTACAAAGATACTTTGGTTACTCTATATTTGTTATTTAAAACTTGTAAAATTTAAATTTTAAACTGATAGCTGACACGATAGGATCGAATCGAAATCACATTTAAACCGTTCTACCGCATCGAGGAAGTGTAGTAACCTATCATACGGTCGGTGTGACTTAGTAGATTTTTATGATGACATGACATGATTTAAATTTTAAAATTTTCTTTTTAATCAGTAAATGCATAGTACAAATCTTGCTGGTTTACCAAAATTAAAACTAATATAACATAATTTAATAATTAAGGATTGAATTGAAAGTGCAAGTAACTTATCTCCACTATCACTTAAACAATGGTGCGGAACATAATGTCCACTTTTCTCGATTATTGTGATTTGCATTACTGTGGTTAGAACTGTGGTTAGCTAAACCAGCTGCCTCCTAAAGGTGGTTTTCGTTAGGTTGATAGAAGTGAATCTTCACCATTACGATACGGCATATTGTAATGCGCACTACGTCTACGGTAGGAATTAATCTGTTGTGCTAAAGGTGTGATGTAGAAGAATTAATGTTCACCGCATTTCATCCAAATCTCCTCGCTACGGTTGCTAGTGCAATTATCATAATCACCACTTCATGTTACACCGACTACGTTCGAAGTGTTGGTAGCATTCCGATACAGCTCAACCCGACTACGTTGAACGACAACAATCGTCAGCCGGCAAACGGATGTTAAGTGGGTGATAATAATGTAATCGGAAAACAAGAATGAAAAGGTGCACTGAAGGAGGAGAATCCTTTTTTCCGACTGCGTCTAATGCGGTGGAAAGGAAATCAATTGCTAATTGTGATGTGATTAGTTGATAAGGCGGTAGAAATGGTTTAAATGAAATGAAATGCGCCAAACAGAGTCAACCAATACCAGTTGACCTAGAAAAAGACGGTAATTTTTCAGAATTAATCCATTGAAAATGCATCATCTCTGGGTTATGCAATAATCTCCACTATGAAATAGTTAATCGTAATTTATAATTGATTATTTCATTTATTCTTCAGTGCTTTGTCTACTGCAAACACCAGGTTCGTAATGCAGCACTTTGGAATAACATTCTTGCATAAGCTAATTTTCCACGCTTGACTAATGGATATGAATTTTAATATTGCATGTCATCTCCATCATTGTCCTCAACTGATATGCAACATTTATTAGGCAAGAACCATGGCTTCTACTGATCGGTATTTTGTAGCGTTCTTGCATTGTATCGTTGTACGGCTGAACATGTGCCATCGTTCCGAGGGGCCCAAACAGAGGCCATTCTCTGTCGAGTTTTCACCGGTACAAACTCCTTAAATTTCAGCAGCAACAAAAAATCCCTCGAAAAATAAAACACCAACCGAAGAGAAAAGTGTGCCACAACCAAGAATCAACCCCAAGAAGATAGGGATGATGATGACGAGGATTCTTAAAAATTATTTTGAGAAAATATTTTCCATATTAAGCTTAATTCATCATGGGAAAAGCCCACGACGCACTATCAATCATATTTCCCATCATCATCTTCGACCTTTCCGAATGCTCAGGAGAAACACGAGGAGTGAAATCATTAATGCAAGGATTGAGGGGAGATGCGATTCGATATATTTTGCGAGCCTGTGCCCGGAGAGCGTTTAAATCCGGGCGTTCTTGCTGCTCGGTGCAGTGCCTTCATATCAAGGTTGATGACACTGTCATAGTCATGCTGTGTTAGTTATTGATTTACGAAAATTAATTCACGCAAAATGATAAGTGAAATTGTTTGCCGTCCTGCTGCTTAATGGGGGCCTGTCATTTTTGATGAGCAACAAAATAATGTTTTCCATATGCTGGGTAGCGTAGGACTTGTAACAAAGTCGAAATTTTAATTCATACTTTCTTGTGTGGAAATGTGTTCTTGTGTGGATTTTGATTGGTTTTAAAAAATCGATATTAGTTACAAAATATTTTATATAATCTATATTTTCGAACCTTTCAATTTTAAGTTCTTGAAGAGTTGTAAATAAAAAAAAGTTTTTCAAACGCGGAGCAACATTTTTCACTTTCCATTTCTGGGAAATAGTCATTAGTGCTATCGTAACCACTTGAGATTTTGTAAGGTTTTTGTTCTTAACTTTTCCTCCGGTCCGCCGTAGACACTGTTGATCCGCGAACTTTAACAGGAGATGAAAGTTTGGCTTTAGGCTAACATTTTTTTATTATTAATAATAATAATGTCACCTCCCACGGGCGACGGCAAGGGAAACTTTTAATGAGATTTTATTTGTTTTCAATTAAATGTTTTATCAACCCGGGGCCCGGTTTCCATCGCGAAATGCTGATGATAGAATGAAGCAGTAGAGCTAAAGAAAAAATGGAGAGAAAAAAAAATACGCACACAGAACCAACGATGGCTTGCTAAAATTTTCTTGTGCAATTTAACGAGTTTCCTTTTTTTTCTCACCAAGACGCGCTTTCAAGCGGCGAGTTTAATCGAACGTCAATCTTTTGGCGGGCAATTGTTACCTTTCTTTTGATGACTGCTACTTGGTAAAATTGTTGTACCGCGAGTGCGTGTTTCGAAACCTGTGCTGATAAAACCAGCAAAAAATGTACGTACATTGTTCCGATAATGACGATGACGAGCAGGCAAACATCGCAGGCCGCAGGATATTTTGCCTTCGGATGAACATCAATTTAAGAAGATGAGTTGGGAAAAAAAGGTTTACCGAATAAAAGGAGTAGAGTGCGTTTTGCTGACCAGGCTGAATTATCATATTGGTAATATCGGAAGCTTACTGTAAATATAGCCGTACCTGGGAAGTAAATATTAACACGTTTATTAAGTCTGTTTAAAAAAAAATCCTATGTAAAATTGGCTTGGAATTATTTAACTGATTTTTACATGCCATTAGAGTGGACCAGGAAATATGACCATTTCATTTCAAAATGGCACAACCTTTACAATGCTATTGTTTAAAAAAATAATGATCCTTCCTTTCACACGAAGAAACAAAAATCGGACCGTTTGGACTAATGAACCATTGATATGTCCAGCATGTCTGATCTGATCGTACAGTTAAAAAATCGAAAAAAGAAACTCATTTTGAAGGGACTAGGTAATATCAAGCATCAGTTAAAAGTGCGCGGACTTTCGAACAAACCTTTTATGTGTAATCTATTAGGTGCGCAAATAAATAACGGCCGTTTTTTCATAAATTTATTTTTATTCGTGGCATTTTTATTTGTAGAAATTGGGTCAATCAAAGTACTGGCCATTATTATTTATTACTTTCTTCCACCTTTCGGGTAAATCGCGGATTCCTTTTCGGAAAAATGAAACGTTTTTCGACGCAATCCAGGTATCCAACCAATTCTGAATCTGTTCATAGGAGAAAAACTGCTGGTCAACCAATCCATGTGCCATGGATCGAAACAGATGCAAATCCGATGGTGCCAGATCCGGTGAATACGGCGGGTGCGGTAAAACATCCCATTTGAGGGTATTAAGGTAGTTTTTCAAAGGTTGCGCAACATGTGGCCGATCATAACCTTCCAGTAGACCCAAAGCCTCTATAAATAAATGAAAAAAAAAAAAAAAAATTAACCTTCCAGCAGAATAACTTTTTCGTGGCGTGATGAGTATTCTGGCCGTTTTTCACGCAGTGCTCGGCTTAAACTCATCAATTGTTGCCGGCAGCGTTCACCAGTGATTGTTTCTCCCTGTTTCAGAAGTTCCTAGTAGATGACGCCGAGCTGGTCCCACCAAATTCTTCGTCGGCGAACGTTTTGGGCCTTCCTTCACGTTGAGCATCCACGGCGAAATCAACGCTTCGAAAGCGTCGAAACCACTCCCGACACCTTGTTTCGCTTAGAGCAGCATCATCGCCGTAAACACTCGAAAGCTCTCGATGCGCTTCGGTTGCCGTTTTCTTCGCTCGAAACAAAAAACAGCAACACCTCCCGCATATGACGCTTATCCGGCTCAAAATCAGACATTTTCAAGAACTGGGAACTTTTACTCGCACCAAATAATCACTAATCTGTTTACACAGTTTGATTATGTTATTCCGGCGCTAAAATTGAATTCACTGCTAACAACCAGAAACCTTGCCGAAAAAAATTGCATGCCTTTCACGCAAAGATTCTTAAAACACCAAGAAAACCCTCCGAATATAGAAAAAAATCCCATCTCTTACCCATGCGTGGCTATAATTATACAAAACAGTGCCTATTTGTCTGCCACTGTTATTAAAAACCCATCGTCAAAATTGGTACACCGAATGTTAATAGACTTCCTTCCACCTCCACACATCACTACTAAACATCCATCAATTAATTGGAAAGTCGTTTGGCGCAACATTAATAACAATAAACTTAATTCAACTCGGCGGCCCGGTGGTGTATACGATAACGGCGCCGGTCTTCACACGGCAGGACTTGGGGTTCGAATCCCGGCGGACCGCCTCCCCGTACACAGGACTGACTATCTAGCTACGGGTAAAACTAAGTCATAGAGAGCTAGCAATAGCAGGCCAAGACCTCACGAGGTTGTAGTGCCAAGAAAGAAGAAGAAGAATTCAACTCAAAGAAGTAACTACTACATGCTAGCCAACGAAAAAGTAAAAACCAAATTACAAGAATTTCAATGGGGAATTTCCAATGACGATAAGTGTGACAAATGTGGTCAACAAGAGACGCTTGAGCACAAATTTACCAAGTGTAAAACAGTAATTAAGAACTGGATCAACCTGCAAAGTATAACATACAAAAACGGCCTAAGAATCTATACTTTTGAAGAGCTCAGCAAACCAACATTAAATAAAAGCACGAAAATCGAAAAAGTCAAAATTATGAAAATGTTTATTAACTACATAGAACTAATACTAAATCAGGAAGATACTGATATAAGCAAGAAAACCCTAGAAAGTATAGTTTGCGAATAATTTGTTAAATTTAGAATATAATCATAGAATATTAAGTAACAAATCTGAAATATAGAAGTATATTGTTTAAAAAAAAAATCCTTGAACTTGATAAACGACAAAATCGCACCACAGTCCACAGTGGCCCCATCGATTTCAAAACGGCCGTTATTTATTTGCGGACCTAATACTTCGTCGCAGTTTTAATTTATTAGAACTCGCGACATCAACTGTGCTTTAATACTCCTTATATCCTTGATATCTAAATCGGATAATGAAATCATAGCATTTGTTGATTGCTTTTGAAGTAGCAACCGTTATCTTGCATTGAAAAGTAAGTTAACCCACCGTATTAATGACCTTTCGGTATATCGCTTGAAAGCAACTCTTCTAATCGATGGGAATGATAAGCTATCTGTTAGGAGTGAGTACATTATCATGACTAATTTCAAAATTCGTTTTTTTGCATTTCGGATTACGTGATGATCATAGTTAGGTGTTTCAGTGGAAAAGTGTTCACCGAAGCCGGTATTTAGTATGTTAGTAATGGGTATCAAATCCCATTCTGATCGTCCCTCCCAACACAGGTCAGACTAACCAGCTAGGTGTAAAATCAGGTGATACGGCGGACCAAGTCCTCTCAAGATTGTCGTACAAAAGAAGCAGTAAGTCAGGCTAGTGGACATTGTTACTTGAAATTTGCAAATGTTTCATTTAATTTAATTAATCTCGAATAATATATTTTTAAATCATGTTAATCATTCTTATTCAAGATTTTGAAAATTCGTGAATGTAAAACGAAATAAATAAATGAACTGTTGAAGAATATCAACGTTCCAGTTCGTTCAACGATATGATATCGTTTTGTGCTGCAATATCTCCAAATCTTAGTTTGTCTCTCCATGTATCATTGCATCTGTATCTGTATGCCACGTACATTCGTTTGGGTTTAGCATCTCGTTAGCACTCGTCTGCACACGCCCCGAAATGTACCACTTTCCAGCTTTTGCACACACTCACTTTCGATTCAATTGCTTCCCTTTCGTTTCGGTTGCAATCGAAATAATTGAAAACTTCTCAACGAGCATCATGCTCCGAGGGCGAACCACTCGAGTGTGGCACACAGTTGATGTTGCTGCATTTGGCAGTGGTAAAACCATCCGCCTTCGAAAGTGGCTAAAACATTCGCCCGGGACGCAGGATTAGACGCATGTTTACCTTATCCACTGGATACGGGTGCGGACGAACGCACTTTAGTCAAACCACTACTCTGTACGCCCCTGCACGTGTACGGCCAGAAGCACTCGTCACGAAGCGCGTGGACGAAGAACGCTTCCCGAGGTTGCAAGAGGGATTTTTGATAGACCACTAATTACACACTTCATCACATGTTCACGTGATTTTTGAATCCCCGGCAACAGCAAAGCGCCACCATGTTGAAGTGATTTTTCGCGGAGTAACGAGGGAAATTTTTCAAATCTCACAACCGCACACTCGAACATGGAAAAACGGAGAGAAACATAAAGCTGACCATCTAAAAGGACTTTTCCGCTTTTCCGCCTACCAGCACCATTGCGAGCCTGCCTTCAAATCCAGTCGAACGGTTTCCTATGATGGCGATGATGATGGTCGATGCTGCTTACAGCGTAAAATGAAAATGGTGCTCCATGCACTCAGTGAAATGATTATAATTATAATTTTGTACATTTAGTCCGTTTCGAGCCGCCTTCCACATCATTAGCGAAATGAGTTCCGAATTCGCTGGTTGTAGGGTTTGTCTGTGCGCGGGAACAATTTTTTTTTGCTGCTTTAATCATCAAGTACCGCGCTCTTCTATTCATTTTGTCTGCAACCCCACCTGATTGTGAATGATGAATGTTACAAAGTCTACACACAATCCAGTGCGATTTTTTTGATTATAAAATCTGTTGGTGATTTGTCGCTGCAGCTAGGGTTTGAGACCAGGCAAAAGAAATAACATAAAGCTATATCGGGGTCATTAATAAAATTAATTTAAAACTCGAATTTTTGCATCATATTTTAGTATATCTTACATATTCACGACAAAATTATTTTTGAAAACATTACGCCGTCTTGTAATATCATCTCTTGAACATCGTCGGTCCTCGTTTTGGTTTGATACAAATAAAGTTTTTTTTCATTTGATACAATAAATAAAGAAAATAACTTTTAAAAAATAGCAGGAAGGACAAAAAATAGTAAATATATTTAGCAAATGAAAAATATGTTCTTAGCAAAGTTTTGTTAGTATATATGCTGGAATCCATTTCAAAACGGCACAAATATCATAATTTCTTGTTTGTAAAATATTACGTTTAATATCTTTGGTGTATCAGCTAAATAAAACATGTATACACCATAATTCCTAGCATCGACTCCGGAAAAAATGTAGCAGGAAACGTTAATGTCACCTTTATCTTGTCCGTTTACAACTTCCCTTCATTTGTCTTGACGATGGGGTCTTCGAAGATTGAGTGTCCGTATAGATAACTGTTGGTCTGCGTTATCCGGTGCGCAAGCGAAAAAAAACGTTCTCTCTACCTTCGCCAAAGAAAATCTCCTTGCAAAACATGGACACCGACCAACGTTTTAAGGCATGCCCCAAATCTGTTTCCTTAATGAGAGACAGATAGGCGGGTTTTTCGTAGCGAATGTTGCTGTGGTGAACCCTCCGGATCTTCTGACACCATCCTAGCAATGGCGGCCTGGTCTTGGGAGAAACAAGGGGGTGGAAAAAAGACGACATTCTAGACCAGTGCGCCTGTTATTATCGATTCCGGTGTGTAGGATTTTTTTTTGTCGTTGCTTCGCCAAATTTGCCGTCTATTTATCTTGCTGCTTGCTGGAGGAAAACACTCTTAAGTTGTGATTTGAATCCAGCCGATGCCTACGCTCGATCCGAAACCGGAAGCTTCTTTAGAGGGATACTTTAATGCAATGGAAAGGCACCCAATCCGATTGGACCAATTGTGCGGGATCCTAGCGATGGGCAGCAGTGGTGGAATTGGTTTCGACGACCTGACGCTGCAGGATTATAAATCTTGTCTGCCGACCAGCGCTAAATGGGAGAAACAAATTGCTTTCCGTCTTTGGTGGGTCATTTTGGAGGGGTGTGCTGAGATGAAGGGAGGGACAGTTAATGGTGGTGGGTCAAGAACGGGCAGGAGAATCTTTTCTTATTCGATGGAAATGGTTTCGTGTTCGTTATCCGATTTTCTGGACGTTGCAAAAATTCTGCAAAACGTAAAAAAATGAAACATTTTGTTTTAAACGACTCATAGAATATTTTAGAAATTTATGACATTGAAGGATTTTGATTCAACTTCTTCCAACTTCGACACAAAGTAATATTCAAGGAACGTTATTTTAAACGTCTGTTATAACAATTAGTCCTTTGGACGACTTTCATAATTCTCATTAAAAAAATTATTTCACTAACTACTCTTTTTTAGACATATTTGATGTTTAAAGACATGTTTCATTCAATAGCAAGAACCTAAAATTCAAAATAGTCGGCTTTCTCTATAATAACCTTCAGTTCAGTGTGGTGACTTTTTTGTGTTTGTGTATTTTTTTGTTGTATACGGTTTGTTCGGCACTAAAAGGGTGAGATTGTGGTAAAAATTCACGCCAAACATTCCTAGCGTGACATCGCGGTCGCTGATTTCAATCATCGCCGGGAGTTGAGAAGACATAAAAAATGCAAACATACAACTTCTACCCTACGACCTGTTGTAGAGCACACCGTACTATGCCCACGAATGCTTTGATGTTTGCATGGATTCTTCTTTCAACTCTACATCTCTGAATGTCGAAATTGTGCACGAAATGACATCTAAGGAAGCCACACACAAGCGTAAATATGCAACGCAGTTCCCATTTTGAATGAGCATCACCCACGGATAGGCATTAGGTTTAGGTAGTATCGAAGCTTTGTGCTCGAAACTCTTTTAATGCAAGGTTCCACAATATCGTTCGGCGAGAGGGTTTGCTAAGCAGCGGAATATAGCGTGTCTTCGTTAGTTTTTTTTCCAATCAAGCTGATTTTTAATTGTACCCCATTGTTGCATCAAGACGCATCCATGCATTGTTGCATCAAGACGCAAAGAATCGAAGATCAGTCACACAGTGCTTCTCGTGCTATAGGTTAGCTGATTCCTATCGAACTTTTTACCATTGGTTTGAACCGTTAATGGTTATATACACTCTGCTAAGAATAACAAATAATAGTACTGTTAATTTTCGCTTAAAATGTTACAAAAAGTTTTGTTCAATCTTCTTCTTCTTCCTTGGCACTACAACCTCGTGAGGTCTTGGCCTGCCAGCTATTGCCAGCTTTCTGTGACTAAGTTTTACCCGTAGCTGGATAGTCAGTCCAGCGTGCGCGGAGGCGGTCCGCCGGGATTCGAACCCCGGTCCTGCCGTGTGAAGACCGGCGCCGCTATGGTATACACCACCGGGTCGCCCCAATTTTGTTCAATAGTAGGGGAAGTGCGGGAGGTTTCGACACCTTTAGGTTTTCTTAAGGTAAAACCGACACCATGCGGGGTGATTACGACACATTGTATATAACACAGAGCAAAACAAACTGTAATTTTTATATTTAGATTTTTTATTCTTCTTCGGTGATTTCTGAAGTTTTTTTTGTTTTACTTGCTGTTTTACTGTTTTCTTCTAGTTCATTTTCATAGCTTTAATGTCCTTTGTAGCTTTTGCCCTGATCAAACGTTGTTCATAAAAAGAGGGAGGTAATTTCTGCTGCCTTTTCGGAACGACGTTTAGAGAACTTCTAGCTGTAGTAATTTCTGCCAGTGGCAATTCTTTTTCGTGTTACATGGGTGTTTAATTTTATTTTTCACAGCTAGATCGAAAGCCAACAGTCTAACATCATTCATTGTGATCTCATAGAAGCGGCTCTCTTGATCGTTTAGATGTTGGACTAATTCTTTCTTCTGGTCAGGAGTAAATACACAAGATTTGTGTCCGAGTTTGGCATATGATCTATTAGAGACATATCCAATAAGCGTTGTCCTCGGGATATCATATTTACTAGCTGCTTCGACATACCAGCCATATAGCTGCTATGGCATTTTTTAACCTAATGTTTGTCCAGTTTTACCGAGATGTTTACGGGGCATTTGGGGATAATATATACTTTCAAATTACGATAAAAAGGCAATGTTCACTAACTACAAAGGATAATATATACTTTCAAATTACGATAAAAAGGCAATGTTCACTAACTACAAATATGTGTTAAACTAGTTTCAAGTGGGGTGTCGATTTTACCCCCAATGGACAGGAAAATTCTGGCGACATTTAAAAAAAAATATATAATATGCAACCTACGTACCTTGACACAGAACAAACAAATTATGTCTATAAAACAATATTATTAACACGGAAACCGTATTCTCGTGGAAAATAAGCTTCAATTACTTAAGTTCCAGAAGTACAATTTTACATCTGCTGGCCGTCAGAAGCCTATCAACCTCGTTTTGTTGTTTATTTTGACAGTAGACAAATTTATCTCATTGCAGAATGGTTCAAAATACCCACAGTGTCGAAACCTCCCGCACTTCCCCTAATACTAATAATGATAATAACATTTTGTAGAAAACGTACTTTAGTTCTGCGTATAGAGAAATTATAAATAATTCTACAAAACGAACATCTTCCGATGAGGTGGAATACAAAAAAAAATACTCGGATGGTACATCTGGTGTTTTGACTAATCAATCAATCACAAAAAAAAATAGTCGTTTTGTCTCTTGATTAAGAATATTAGATGGAGAATGTGTTTCAGCAAGATGATAGAAAACTGGCTTTTGACCGACAGTAAAATGCGTTAGGTAGCAGGTATTAACGTCCTGCGAGAGTATAACTTCCAAAGAATAACATAAGTTTTGTACATGAAACTTAAAGCAAATTAGATCGTATATTTTTCCTCTGCCCTTATTCTTATAATGATAATATGAAAACTACTTATTTTACTGATACATTAAAATTCTTTTCCAAATAATCAAACAGTAGATTGTTCATTCTCAGTGCAAGAACATTTACTTTGAGGGTCTGCACTTACAAGACCCCGTTTCATTTACTTTGAGGTGTTTTTGACACGTAATATGCTCATTTTAGGGTATTCACCTTAACATTATCAACCCTCCAGTTAAGGTAATTGGAGCTCTTCCCTCGTCTGTATGAAAAGATCAAACATTATTTTCTAACCACACCTATGTCATAAAATCCCACTGCTGTATTCTATTGTGTCGTTTATTTCTCGTGTTTTAAAAGCAAATCAAGTTTTCTCATGTCACCACTATCTAGGACGTTTCGTAAAATCTGAAGAAAATGTCAAGAAAAATGGGAACAATTATCCTATATGGTGTTGCATCCGTTGCACTGCTTTTACCACTTTGCTTCTACCATACGGATATTCTTGAGGGCATTCGGGCGCTTACATCAAATTACAATTGCCTAAATACCGGAGTAACCACAAAACCGTGCGAAGTCAGCAACCGATTCGAGCGAATTGGGTTGAATAAATCAAAGAAGAAATCAGATTTCCGGGCTTTAGTGCCGGGTTTCGTTTTATGCATTTCATGAATACATCATACGGGACAGTACGTGTCACGTTTGATGACTCTTTCTCCATGCTCCGTGGGGTCGGTTGATTGACACACGAGAAGATCCGCGTCCCGAATCCATCCTTCGGAGGGTCGATCCTGTGCATGGCCCTCGTTTAGATAGGTTCAAAAGTTATCTCTTTGTACTGCCTAGCATCAGCTCTTGGCATCTAGTGGCTAAGATGCAACATCTTCTTTCGGGGTTCAGTTCCCTTCTTTGTGCCACTTACAGTCTCTATCTATAGCACGGTGGACCGTTCAAATGTGTTCCTAGCAGTTTCGTTGATGTTTCTTTTGTTTGCCGTGCTGGACTAGCATTTGTGACACATTAGGGGTGAAGCACTTCTGTGCATCAGTGTTTTTTTCTTCATTTTTTCTTATTGTAACAGCACTGTCGACTGCAAAAAAAATCATTCACTCTCGCTTTCTAATTGGCAGCCCGGCTGTGTCCGTTGTAGTAATGGTAAACAATAAGCAAGATCACTTGGAAGGCGACAAGTCATAAAGATTTTTTGACATCTTTGATTATTGCTCCCTTTTCTCATTGTGATGAAAGTAGTTACGGTTGAATGAGCAGGGATGTCAGCGTTTTTTTTCGCTTTTGATTGGATAGGTGTTAATCCTCGGCCAACAATTTCTTTAGTCTGATTGCGGTTACCAAACAAAGCACTACCGGTTTAGAAGTAACATCTGAAGAAATGTTACATCAGTGTAAGTGCTATAAGATTACTCTCTATACAGTTGATCGCTAATTTCACACTTCACGACAGAATACGGGATATAATTTTTTGAATATTTGTTAACAAGAACAATGCTTTGGTTATAGATTATCTTGTTGTAATACATGCTTAATTACGTAACACATGCGTCATTTTTTCGGCATTTGGCAATCGCTTTCCAAACATTGCTTTTCATTTTCTCACCAACGCTGTATACTCACAGTGCAGTTCCACGGTAGGTTGATCGTGCCTCCATGTCATTGTTCGTCAATTATGGTAAGAGTACATTAATCATACGCTAAATTTTCCCATTCAATGTTCGATCAGGCAAGGAACTCATCAATCTTGCCCTTCGCTGCATTCCCTTCATTCCTGTTCGCCTATTACTCTACATAGAATAGAGGTCCCTCGATCAATCTTTCCCGGAACTGACCGCAGTATGGTAGGTCAGTGTCAGTGTCGTGCTGCCGTGCCGGGTACCTCTTTTACATACATTGTTGAACATTCAAGTGCAACTTTACCACATACGAAGGCACAAGAAAGTCAGCAGCACACAGATGGACGGATGAGTTGGGCAAAGTTGTAAAACAAACTCACCGTGTGAGAGTGCAACGGAAGTTCGCCTTATGCACCATGCGCAAACTTGGTACATCGTTAAAACCGGAACCACAAGCCCCCATCATTAGCATCGTTTGATTTGATTTGCTGTGGTCACATTAGCGTAGCATCGTGACACAATAGCGTAAATAATTACTGTAAATTAATAACAAGTATCAAGGTACTTGAGTGGCAACGTCTCCCTGTTTCGAATGCGCTTGCAAACCAGCAACCATTTAATGACATTCACCCTCGACGAGTCAAGTAGCAGAGACCCAGGCCAGAATGGCACTGCACAGTTTTCGAGTGCGGAGGATCAATGACAAAAAGTTAAACGTGGTTCTCACTTTTTGCTCTACTACCATTTGAAGATCAAAACATTTCCGCTTCAGCCACGAACGGACGCCTTCCGAGTGGGTTTATTGTTCGTGCAGCCACTATTTTTCTGTGTCTTTTGGCGTCTTCGATGCCATTGTCCGTCACCAATTGTCTACGTAATTCAGTGCATAATTGAATGTATGATACCGTTAATCCATCGATGATATGGGATTATTGTTGTTGATGATCGTTTACGCCACGCGAACGCTGATCATGGTTTGCAGTATTGCGTTGTGTATCAGGGTTGTTTAAAAAAAACACACACACAAGCATCATCAACGGAGAATGGAAATTGATCCTTGATGGTTTTCTACCTATCGTGGGAAGAAATCTGTTTAAGTCGGTTGGCGAATGGTGGGTTAGAATGAAACGATCTGCTATGGTTATACTTTTAATGAAAATTTGTAACTCTTGTTCCAGAAATTAAAAGTTTATTATTACTGCTAATACCAATTTATAATATTTTATGATAAACATTTTTACAATAGTACGGAATGGAAATCAAAACTTAAAAAAAGGGAAAAAATAAAATGGTTGGTCAACAGTAAAGTAGTCAACAGCTCAGGCAAACACCAGAACGAAGCCTTTAATGGCATCTTTTGGCAGCATATCGGTAAGATATAGTCGAGGACGGACAGTTTGCAATATCCGGTGACAGTGGCGACTTGTGGCACTTTGCAAGATGGCTTTTCCTCGTCACCGTCCTTTCATCGGGGGTTATTTCCATTTCCACAATCGCCTGTTTGCTGGTTAGAACAGCTTACGGGTATACTAACGTTTTCTGAACCATCGCTCCTATTTGACTGCTTATACCGCTTGCTTCTCTCGGCACTTACTTTGATTCGGGAAACTTCCTTGAAATCTTCTGTGCTGTACTTTCTTTCACGAGAAAGAAATGTTCTGCTTCTGTCCAGTGTGTCGCCGACCAGTCCAGCGCCAAAACATTTTATTCGTCTTCTTCATCCTAGCGGACCTTTTCTGCTGGGTCGGAAATTTCACACGGGGACCATTTTCTTTCGAGAGGTTAAGATGTGTTTACTGTAGAAGCTGGCAGAAAACCAGCAAGTACGGGGGAAAAAAGCTACGAAGGAATGAATGAAAACCTTTCGCCGAAATCGTTTTAATGTGTTTTCCGTCCAAAGCATTCCTTTATGCCATTATTATTTCTACCACCCGCTGCCTGAGCCGCCAGCATTCTGGTGCACATCAATCTAAATGTTTTTCTTTGCTTCAGTGAAATAGCCTTCAGTCTAGCTAGCTACTAGCTGCTTATGGGAGAGATGAAAATAGTTTGACGATGCTTATTTAGTATATTTTAATGTAAGCTTTTGTCTTTCTGTAAAAACCATATTTGATATAAACTCTACCATACGCTATTTCTACAACACTTAATACACTTAACTTAGTCAAAATTCTTAAGATAACCGTGAACCAGTTCTCTTTTGCTAAATGTAAGTAAAAAAAAATCATGTGTCTAATACATTGTGATGATGTGATAAACAATTTGTTTAATGATAATCAAAATGTTCTCTTTATTTAATTCATTTTATTTATCTAACATACTAATTATAATAGTTTCCTCTATCATTATTTTCCCAACTGCGGAATGGTATTGGAGAAACAGATTTAATGAATGCCTGTGGGTAGGTTGCAAAAGTGTTGGAATAAACTTGATGTAAGGACCAATTTTTCTACTCCGATGTGGTTGAGGCGGCATTGCACATCTACATCGGCTGTCAATTGAACCGGAAACGAATCCTTCGATGGTCGGAAGCAGACGCATTTCGATGTCCGAATGCAGTAAATACCACCCTAAGGGGTTTTATTATATTTTTCTAGGACATCCGGCATCAACCTACGCTGACGTTTCCGACGTGGCGTTACGCTGTTTTCGTGTCCGTCTAGGAACTTCTTCCCTTCGATTTCCATCCAGCTAGCTTCCGGACGGCTGTATCTATCTTTGGATATACAATTCTAGGTGATAGGCTACCATAACGACTTTGGCAAATGCCAAAGCCTCCAGGAAATGAGCAATTACTGATTGGTTACACATTATGCACCAACCAAACAGTGAATTTTATTTATCTATGATAAGAAATTCGTGCCTATGGTAAAAAAGTAAAATATATTTACAAAAATAGCACATGCCTTACTCCACAACTCTTACATATACCTGATTTTACGCGGATTAAAATTGAACCACCTTTTAGTGAGAATAAAATATTATTAT
This sequence comes from Anopheles maculatus, assembly GCA_002091835.1. Taxonomy (NCBI): domain Eukaryota; kingdom Metazoa; phylum Arthropoda; class Insecta; order Diptera; family Culicidae; genus Anopheles; species Anopheles maculatus. The sequence goes on along the minus strand of KZ062159.1, from coordinate 49,282 downwards.
TCCAGCGTAAAACTACTCTCTCTCTCATCGGCATGGCCTAATATAAACCGAACAATTTCATGGACGAATGGGCGAGATGCAATCGCGCCCTAAGGAGATGAACAAGAAAAAAAAAATGAACTGCAAATAAAAACCCATTACAAAGCAGACAAGTCCTACCGAACATCCGCCCGGCAGCCAGCCAACCGAACGAAGCGGAAGCATTAATCGGACTTCCGGCGCACTGGCCGGCGTTCGAGTGAGCGATAACTTCCGGATGCAACGATGCGCAGAAGCAAGAGGAGCATTTTATAGGATGGTGGTGATTTTTTAGTTTGCCATTCTATTTTTCTTTCCTCCAACTTCAACCATGATTGGTGCCCATAGCCGGTGGTTCTAGTCCGTTCGGTACTGCCGCAAGCTCACTCACTGCACGATGCTGATCCTGAAGAGAAAATAAAGAAAACAACTAGGACAGAATCCACCGTTTGAGCCACACTGCTAGCTTTAGCGTATCTCTAGCTAAGTGAAAAAATGATCCTAGATGGCGGAATGCACAAAAAGGTACGAATGGTAGGCACACTGTAGGCTGTGACAACATGCATAAAAATTCTAGGGCTATACCTGTCTAAAATATAAGGATGTTTTTAATAAAACTTATAATAATAATCTGTATTTATTGAACTCACACGATTGATTAACTTTCCATGTATATTTTCAATAGAAGTAATTTTCCAGGAATAAAGATTAGCTAGTATTGGTATTTTAGAACTTTTAGAATTCTTAAACATGAACGTATCATCGAAACAACAAAAATAGGTTATCTTAAAGTTTTCCAAAAACTGATTGAACTACATTAATTATTTTTATACACGAGTAAATTCTCTTTGTTTGTACTAAATCTACAGTGCATCGAGGATGTACGATCAATTGCTTTAAACTAATACTACAAACCAAACTTTACTAGATCTACAGGAACCGTGGAATGTATGAACGTTTTTTTTGAATCCAGAGAAAAAATCATCCAACCCTTTGGCCATGGCCTGGCCCTGCATTCCTCTTCACCGAAATTGCGATTGTGAATCCTTAGTTTTCTCTTAAAAACGCTGCCCCGGACCGGTATGAATGAATGAAATATTTTTACACAATTTTTGAGCGGGCAATAAACGAGGCCAAAATCAAGAAAATGCTTCTTTCGGAAGCGGTTCGTAAAAAAGGATCGTCCATAAAAGCACGACCATCCACGACGATGCCCAATGTCCGAACGGTATATCGCGTAAAACGGTAGCTAAATAGACAAAAACGACTGCCACCACCGTACAGCTGCAGATAAAATAACTACCGACTAGTATGAACATCCCCAGGCACTGGACACTAAAATCATGCACTAAAACTAACCCAGGTGGACAGGATTTGTGGGCAATATCGTTTCGTCTCGTGGCTAGTTCATGCTAAATGAACAAAATAAAAAAAATGGAATGAGAAAAACGCATGGAGAATTTGCACATTTCCTCATAAATTTGCGATTTCTCTCTTTTCTTTTCGGAATTAATTTATCGTAAGTTTTTCGAATTAATTTACATAAAACAGTGCTGCTGCAGGTGCTGTTGTCGGGATGGTTGGTGAACGGGTGGTTGTTCAGGGTGGATGGAGGCGGGTAGTGGAAAAGGAAATTTCTTTATATTCCTTATGATATAACACCAGAGCCGTACCAGAGCTTTGGAGACTTTTTTGTTTTCGTTCCTCTTTGCAAAACCTATCCAGATGGTGGTTGGATAAAATGAAGAAAGAGAGGACGGCAAAAAATCTAATACATCTAGAATTATTTGTACCTTGCTGTGCGTTTGAAAAACATGGAATATTTTATCATTTAATTAAAACCAAATGCTTTTATAATCGCTCTACTTATAACGAGTGCAAGTTGTATTGATTTTATTTTATCAAGATTGTTGAGCAGCAGTGTGAGAAGTGCAGAAGTTGAGTGTGTTGTCATTTATTTATGTTTCAAATTTGGATATGTAAATGTACAACACATAAATAACAACAATATTCTTACTGCAGTGATTCATTTATCATTAAAAATACACAATCTGAATACACTAGTTTTATTTGATATCCATTCGCAATTGTCATGCAGGAAACTAATATGGCAATATAATTACGCGATCTACTCAACAATATTATAATCAATGGAGGTTTGTGCAATTACATACTTGCCTCCTGAAACTACGCTTCTCCTCGGTTGCATCCCTCTGTTAACGCATAATCTCACCGTTTCGCTATCATCAATATCTGGGATGATGAGTTTTCGGATTATAGGCATAGGTACATGGAAAATGGGAAAAGCATCAACGATACCGCATTAAATCGATCAAGTATTAATATTCTATTTTTGTAAGCTTGTCGGATTTTCTTTTGGATTTCCATACGAACCCTCAGGCATTGCTGGCGTCTCTATATTCGAAGATTGGGGTTTAATCAAGTTTCCCAGCCCCAAGTAAGCGAGCACCTGAACGCAATGCCCTACGCTCGATCAGTCATCCTGAGCAGGCGGGATAGCAGTAGGGGAAATAAAACAGGACACAGATTTGCCCCCATTCAGCAACGTTCACTATGCTCAAGCGACCGCCTTTGAAAAGCGAAAGCGTATTAAAAGATGATTCCGTCCGATCTAAAGATGAAAATCATGTATTATCAAGATTATGCGCCGGTACAGACGATACTGATGGTGATGCTACTGTTGCCTATTGCAAGCTGTTGTGTCTTGCACAGCGACCAAGACGCACTTACGAGCGCTTGTCTTCTATTTCACTTCCTCGCGCCCGGTGACGGGCTGATCTACTTGTGCCATTTTCATTGTGCCTTTGCCCTATCAGGTCGGCGGTAAGTTCATGATCCTTCGTAATGGTTTTCCGTTTTGCTTCGTTCAGTTAGGTTCCTTGCATTAGTTCACCTGAAATGTTTTTTTGCTGTTCTGGTTGTTGTTGCTCCTTCTCCAACGATCACACGCAAGGTTTGGTCGAAGATTTTCCCCATTCCGTGTGGGTGTACCACCTGCTTGCTCTACAGGTTTAAGCGTGATTCGTTTCTTTCACCTTCCTCCTAACACCGTAAACCACTACCACAGCATCCGGCAAAGTGGTGGATAAAACTTTGGTCACAAGAAATCCACTCCTCCCTTGGCAGCAAATAGCATGCGGACCCGAATGAACGACGAACGAGCGCACGAAAAACTTCACAAACCCAGCATCGTAAATCATTCTCTTCCCTGCAACTAATCATAATTAATAAAAATAAGGAAATTCCTACTTCCTAATTTCATAATCCGCCTTATTCTTGGGCCAACTGCCATTAGGTGATTCCATCAACAGGGTGAGCGGGAAGCAAAACTTCTTTGGAAGTTGTTTATTCTTCGTGCCGTTGCGCCTGGATAAGATACCTTCGGCTTTGCTTCGATTTCGCCTTCCGAGGACGAAAAAACCATATATCACTAGGCAGAAGCTTAGAAAACAAAGCAAATGACATCGTCCTTCCGGTAGGAGTACTTGGGAGTAGAGTCGCGTCAGTGCACATGCCTGAATTGTGGTGGAAATTACCAAATTAGCACTGGTTTTGGGGAATATAAATTTGGTAGCAAACCTGTTCATATTGCTTCATGAATATGCGATGACACTGACGGGCTCATGAGCTTGCCCATTTGTCGAAAAATTAAATTATAATAAGCAATTTTAGACTTGGCTCAAAATATTGTTTCCAGTTTTAAGCCAAAAATATGAATTTAGTGTAAAAATAAGCTACTTTTACTTTTGATTTGCTTCTTCATTATTCACACTATCAAGATTTGAAGCCATTTTACTCATTATCTGTATTGCACATATACATTTATCAGGTTTATATGAATAATTATTTGCGAGAATTGTGTTCGACAGAGTAATATTTAAGAGATCTTTAAATCGTTATCCATCTTTTGTTTAATTTCAGCTAATGTCTCTCTTGCCGGCTTGTATCTCAAGACGTAGATAATGTCTTAACGCAACTGTGACTGAATGAAATCCATCCGGATTGATTTTGTTCATCAGAGTGAGCAATAGTGACAGCGTAAATATGATAATTTTCCTTCATTAAACGATGCTAAACGGTTTCACGTGCACTGCTCGTGTCTGCCCTCGCGTTGAGTCTCTGGATGCGGTTGAAGGATTTTTTACGACGCCTCACTTCCATTACGCTTCGCGTAACCCACAAATTTGCGAACATCTCGCACTATGTGCCCTCTTGGCTGTAGCGTACCTCTGGATTGATCCGAGACATGACGGCTACGACCAAGATACCGTATCACGCTTACCTGTCAGACGGTGCAATTGTGAATGAAGTAAGCCAACATCCGGATACAAGCGGCTGATTGCAAGAAGAAAATGAAGAAGATGGCACGTGATTCGGAACATAACATTCTTGTGCGATGACGTGATGATTCCCGAACTACGCCTAAGGGGTTTGCTGTAATGTTTATAGTTTCACGCTTCGATAACCTGTCACCGTGTGTCACTCACCTACGAAACGAAAGGCTTCAAGCGAATGGAAAGGTCTAGCTGGTACGCGACGACCCTGGAGATTTTACTTTCGGCAGTCACTTCAGGGTTTCGTTGGAGGTAAACAAGATGAGTGCAATGGCATAACAAGATGGATAAGCTATTACAACTAGCATCTATGTATAACTGATACATTAGCTACTACTCTCTTAAAATAATAAGTTTTTGTTTATGCACGTACTAATTTTAAACGTTTGTTTTTAATGATCGACGATATTTTGTCATACAGTTCTTATACTTATTTTAACTGATCTATATAGAAATCTAGAAGTATTTATTGTTAATATTAGATTTTCAACGCCATTTGCATCGTTAAATTCATGCCGACCAAAACTCACATTGCTCTAATCCTTAAATGTTCCTATATTTCATTTGCTCATGTACAACAGTTCCAATCCGTGCTGCGGGAAGGCTCGCTCTTCTACGTGCATAAAATTTCATGCCCTTGCGTATAACAATAAAAATGAAATTAATGACACATTAAGTTTAATTTAGCTATAATTTCCTCCTTTAATATCAACGCCATTAAAAATATATTATGCAGAAACGATGAAATCAGCAAAGTGAGCTGCAACCTGCCAAAACGCTTCGCGGCTGGAGGTCTTGCGGTTTCCATATTTTCTCAAAACCCAATCTCCCGCATCCGGGGACGGTTGTTAGCATTTTTGTGTAAGTTTCAGCCACGGAAAACCCTCGGCAAACATTCACACTCGGTCGGATTTCCTATTCGCTTAATGGCGAACGAACGTTCGCTCGTTTGCATCGGTAGCCTAGCATGATGGAGATACGTGTTGACTGTGGTTTGAGTATCGAGCGGCACTTTCTTTGACCCGGGAAAGATTCGGTTCACAAAAAACGAACCTAGCACCAGCACGCGCAAACGAAGGATGTCATTATTATTCACCGATAATTTAAATGACGCTCGGAAAGAACATAGAGGCTGTCTGAAGAAGGGCAATAAATATTGTTTGTCCTCGGAGAAAAGATATACTTTTCGTAATTTTTTCTAGTCGATCGATTTTCTACCTCAGGAGTGCTAGTGTAAATAATTGTGATTTAATTTTATAATTTCTTATCAGATTATAGGTTATAGAACATTCTACAGCGTTCTATGCACTCGGCAGGTGAGAGGTGGTTTTTGTTTGTCCTGTTTGCTCAGGATTGTCGCGTCATACTTTAAAGGAAGAAATGTCAAGTGCAAACGCTCAAAGTGGTACCATACGTTTGAAATAGTCAGTCTGTTTTGTTTTATACTCACAGATGCTACTTCACACAAGCCAAAACACCGCTATGGTGTAAAGTTATACGTTATATTGTTACTTTTTTTTCATCACCATCCATCCGACGGAGTGTAAAGATGTGGAATGCAAAAAAGAAAAAACAAACACTAGTAATGTTAACGATGGCAAAATACAACAGAATGTACATACATCAGTTCCCGCATTGCTGCAACCACGAAACGCTTTGATGTTGAATCCGTCTCATTTGGTATCTATCATTCGTTTCCAAAAGCATATTCTTCGCCATGAAATGTCTTGCAAATGGTTTGCTTTATGATCATTCTTACCCATAGGTAGGTCTTGTTACTATTCACACTTATCCTATATTCAAAGGATGATTCCTAATTGCGCCTTAGTAAACTTCATTCAATTAACTAATGAATAAACTAATTGTTACATCGTTATAACTACTACATTTGTACATTACAACCAATTACAATCATTACAACTACATTTTGGTGATGCCAGTTGTATTAATTTTCTTTTAAATACAACAAATAGCAAAATCTATATTGTTTGGTTTTTTTTTTTAATTCAATAGGGACTATCTGGTCGTACTGCAAAATCTGTGTTACTTGCATGTGATAATTCAGGATATCGTATTTTTGGCTGCATTTCTTTAGCCTTGTATATACTTTTCTCTTTCTACAATCACGAGCAATCTTAGATTATAATTTCTTACATCAATACGCATCAATAAGTACTTTGTGCAAGTTAAAACTTGTACGTGAAATGATAACAATTAGCATGTTTTCTTTCCGCATCTTCCTTGGTAAACATATACCATAATGCCATCAGCGCAATCGCAGTATACTGCCGTTCTACCCAATGGTACAATTCAACCTCCATCCAAGAAACATGTAACCCTAAGAATATTGATACTTTTCGCAATTTGCGAAGGGATGTTGTCTAGAATGTTTCCTTTGTTCTAGACTTTGATTGGTGGTTACCGCGTCACAGTGAGAAGGCGTGAGCGTGGCGTGATAAGCTTAAAGAAACCCATTTTTTCCTCAGGAGAGCTATGAGCTTATAGCATAGGAAAGTAAGAAATGCACCACGCAGCATACGCTCGGACTGGGTACAAATCTCAACACGATTGTGGGCCCAAATGCAGCTCTAGCTGTTAAATACTGAGCAATTCGCAGATAGCCATTACACAAAATAAAGGTATAAATGAGAAGATAATAACAAATATTTCTTTCCATTTGCTATGTAAAGCAAACGCGTCTTCCATGTTAAGAAGAAATTGATGTATGCACTACGTTACGGTTGGTAAAGATCAATGTGTAATGCATGTTTTTCAATTTAGCATTGATTTTATTGTGTTTGATTTGATGTTGTCCAAGCTTCTAATTTCTTTTACATACATACATTTTTTAATAATTCATTTTTACTACAAACTACTTACCTTACTAAAGATATCTTTCACTCGTCGTACTTGCCTTAACTAACTTCTTTGTAACCGTTTGTCTTTTTAATGGTCCTGCTGCGCAAAACGGCACCATCGATTCTATATTTAGCTTCAAAACCTTTATTGAATTTCAAACCGCGTACCAAGGCATATTTTTATGAACATGCCATGCCAAAATTCCCAGTGCTTACAAATTCTATCTAGTGGGCACCATCAACCTTAAGGGCCACGGTTCTTAGAATTCTGCAAGTTGGGTTTGCTGTTGCGTTGTTTGCATTCTATTTGAGGTAAAATATTTCGCATTCAAAACTCTCTAGGAGCAACAAGAGGAGGGTGGTGCCTTTTTGCAACCTGCAACATACGTCTTTTATTAATGTATGCGTAGTGTTAAGGATATTTCATTATTTTTACGTTTATCCAAGCTACTTTCATCTGTACTTTAGAAAGGCTTTTAGTATCCCAATTTGACCACTTACCTCTGATTTCAGTTTCAGACAAACTCTTTAATATGAAATATAAATTCATTCAGGTTCTCTTTATGTAATGCTTATGTCATTTCATGATATTTTTAACGAATCATGTATATCATGGTTGTTATATTTTAATAGTATTATCGATAAAATCACGTTTCAGAGATAACATGATTTCATATCTACAGCGTCTATGCGAGTTGGTACGTGATGTTCTAAAAAATCTCTTCTGATAAACAACTGAATTTAGAATGCAGTTGAATTACATTAAGAAACATTGACTACTGCCCACTGGAAGAAACCATAACCAGTGAACCGATTGGACAAGATTCAGCGACGATTTGGACATCGACCGGGCGTATCGTTGAATGTGTCTGATTTAAATGTTCTTTTAAACATTTTTTTGATTATTTCTGATTTGCATCGTAAAAAACACTGAAGCAGTATTGCTATTTTTTCTAAATATTAATTTTAAATTAGGAGAAATACCTTAACAGACATTTGATTTTAATGCAATTTCTAAATAATTAACTATTTTCCGTTCGCAACTACGTTTGATTCATAAAACTCGAGAGACAAATGTCATGCATGCACATCATCACTCAATATTTCTTCAGTTAATCAAACTTAAGCAGCGATCACAAATGACAATCAATGTGGGTTGGTGATCGAACATCGTCTAGAAGTCAAGCTTCGAAATCAATTCCAGAAACCGGAAGTGAATATTCAAGTCTTGTGGGTGCTTATGCGCTACCATCACGGCGCAACGGGACGCCATTTCTCTTTCTGTGCCAACGATTCAGAATTCCCGGAGGCCTTTAGACGGGTGCTTTGAGGGATGAATGATGAAATGTTTGGAGAAAATTAATATTTACGATATTTTGAATGAGATTCGGCGGAAGTTCTACCACAACCATGCAGCCCTCAGGTTTTGGAAGTTTTTGGAACGAGTTCTGTCTGAGTTCAGTTAAAGGAAATCTACGCCTCTGACAGAGGTTATGTTAAGCTCAATCGTGTCGTGCGTGTGACGTACGATGTCTGTTAGTCTGTGTGAGATTTTTTTATGCAAGCACGCCAGACCTTTTGACCGCAGCGAAGGACAACCCTACCTTCTTGGCTACTATCCGAATATTTAACCTCATGCCTCACACGTGCCCTATCTCACCGTGCCGTCATTTTTCTCACCACCGAACTGGCATCCAATGTTGTTTTTCCCGGAACTGAGGCTGCGTTCTTCCCGTAGGCAGTTGACGTAATATGCAACGCGCTTTCGCCACGTAGCGCGATTCTATAAATATTGCATGAGCCTGAAAATTATATTTGCTTACTCGCATGGTAACGGGGCAACGTCATAGTCGCGTCTGGCACTACCTCTGTTAATTGCGTAGGCCGTGAGCGATGACGGGATTGGCTAGAAGGAATCAGAAACCAACGCGTTTTTTTTTTTTATATTGGATGCACCAGAATTCGTAGTATTCGTCCGCCTTACGCAGGACTAACTATTCAACCATGTAAAAGTATGAGTAAAACCAAATCAAGAATGTTTAAAATAAAATAGGCCAAGAATAGGCTAGTGGTGGTAATGCCAAAGAACAATAACTGAAATATCCCTCAATTTTTTTTTCGATTTATCTTGCTATCAGCAGCAAACTTCCATCTTTCTCATTTGCACAAAATTGTAGTGAAAATATAAAAAATATCTACTGTTGTTTAAACAATAATGTAATAAATATTAGTAGTCTAGTAACATTCTTCAAAAGCTTAATGCCTTAAATACTCATCAAACTATTATTTACTTATCATATTGCTACCACTTGTTGGATATTGACATTGTTGTGTTTGAAGATTTGCGATTCGTTGAAGCATAAAAATAAACAAATAAACAAACAAACAAACGGCGAAACTACAAATAGTCCGACGCATGGTCCAATTCCGAACACGTGCCATCACCCACTCGCTCAGCTCGCTGAAGCTTCCCTGTAGTTGCATCGGCAAATTCATTATGGCAACATCAACTTCACGCACGCCATGGAACATGCCGTGAGCAGACGCGATGCCCGACTAACAAAATAAATGTTGAAAAAAACCCAGCAAAAATACGAACCCAGTCGAATGTAGTACCCGTACCCGTACGAATGGATCTACCCGTAAGCAACCACAAAGCTAATCTAAGTTTTATTAAATTTTACGGACCATCGCCTTCGATGGCAATATTGGCAGACAGAAACCGGTGTACGCGCCTCGTTACGCCTCATAGAGTGATTTGCAGCGGCCAGAAAGCCCGCCGATTTGCCGGCAAAACCCACAGCCTCCGGAACACGTGGATGATGCGAATCGATGGGTGGGTTTGTTGTACACACAATGGAGTGTGTGTATCCTTGCCTCTCGGCTTGCCATAGCGCCCAAGGACGAGGGACAGCGTCGGTTGTGTACACAAAATATGCTTGAAAAAACATCATTATAATTTAAAATCGTTTTACTACCAAACCGAACTCGAACTTCCCTGTGGCCTGGCCTGCGCCTCACCAA
>KZ062159.1:9743-38023 GCA_002091835.1 Anopheles maculatus | reverse complement strand
CTAACGGCTCCGGAGCCGGCTCCGGAGCCGGTTCCGAAAACTATTGGAACCGGTCGGAGCCGGCTCCGGCTTCGGAGCCGTTTTTCTCATCACTAATGCACACATATATTGCGCTCACTTTTCTTCACCACAAACCGATTCTAACGGCTCCGGAGCCGGCTCCGGAGCCGGTTCCGAAAACTATTGGAACCGGTCGGAGCCGGCTCCGGCTTCGGAGCCGTTTTTCTCATCACTAATGCACACATATATTGCGCTCACTTTTCTTCACCACAAACCGATTTCGAAATGAAATTTCTTTCCGTATACCCGGAGGCCATCGAAAAAGGGGGGAAAACATAATTTTCACAACCTTTCCCGAGTCGTTAGATTTTCATCTCTCCTCCTTCTTAAGGATGGTGGAATGATGGTTCAAAATTCGTCATTGTTGGAAAGTATTGAGGAATGTGTGTTAGGTGGCACCAAGGTACGGCCTTACCGTAAGTAATTAAACGGAAAAGCAATGCTGTTGGTGCATGGAGGCGAAAAAAAGAAAATAAAACACACACACACACACACACACACACCCATACACGTACACGCGTGCATACGATCATCTGGTGAGAACGGTAAACTAATTCAATATTCATGAAGTTGGATTAGCTGAGGAAGTTTTCCAATTACACCGTTTTTGCTTATGGCATTGATTCATGCGTGCAGAATGAATCGGTGTGCTTGTAGACGAAGGTGGGTCTCTAGTAAATTTCAACAAGTGTGATTATTTAAGCAACGATGATGAATTTAGTTTTGCGTAAGTGACCAACAATCTGAATTTCGTTGATTTTTGTTTGTTTGTTAATTAACAATTGCTCCCTCCGCAGTATTCATGACTCTCTTTTTCTATATAAGCAGATCAATAACTTGCATTCCCTCACTATATCAGTATCCAGTCCTTTAAGCAAACCCACTCTTCCCCATCGTCATCGGTCGACTTTTCCAATCTTGTCAAGTCGATCGTGAAAAATTCGTGCATAACCATTCTCTTGTTCGCGACTACACTGCTATCGAATATTTGGTTCCGTTCCCCTCGTGCTGTTGCCACCCGTACAACAACCAAGCAGATGGTGTTGGTGGAGTCAAACAATTTTTCGATCAATTCAATTTTCCACTTTTTCCGCCACTTTTTACGAGACGAAAAATGTTTATTACTGCATTTCTCCGCAAATTACTTCCTTCCATTGGAAATAAGCAATCAAATTTATTCATTTTTATGTTTTCAACCATCGTTCGGGTGCCACACCAGCGGTTTTGCTTCATCCACTGGCGTTGCCAATCGTAGCCGGCATTACCCTCCTATTGGCTCTCTATTTTTTCCAACGCACTGATACTGTAATAAAAAATAACCGATGCGAAATAAAAACCCCCAAACCCAGTCCCGCGAAAGGTGGCGACCAAGAAAACGGTGCAATATTTCTTTGCCGAATCTGCACGCGGTAGCAGCGAAAGGCGCGAAATGTGGCAGAAATAAGTGCACCGTTTATTTTCATCGTCATCGGATCTGTATCAGGGCATCCTGTCCCTGTTCATCGTGCGCCATTGTTCTGTGCTGAGCGGAAGCGACGGATGTACCGAACGTCGAAAGGCACTTTATGATTATGCGTAAATATGCTACGACGGGAAAAACAAACTTGTAGTACCAGACAGGATTGCTGATAGGTGGGTTTAGTCGTTATAGGAGTTCGATTGCAGGTAATCGTGCGTGTGCGTAACCATTTTCTTCAAACATAAATCATTTTAAAAGAAAACTGTATGATTTGCTGTTTGGTTTTGATGATGATATATTGTTTTGTCATTATCTGCTTTTAAATCTGGCTAAAAGTTATTTTAAATGAAATTTATTAAACTACAATTTTAACATGTTTTCATTTGTGTATCCTTAAAGTATCATTTTTTTCTATTCATATGACCTGGTCGTATTGCTTAAAGCTTCATTATATTGTAAATACAGTCTTTCACGAATCAAGAAATAACTGGTACAATATATTATGATGTGTGTTATTAAAAGAAAAAAAAACAAATAAAATATAAAACTGTACGCATCCTTCCGTGCAGTGATGTATTGGCATAGATTGACAAACAATAGGAAACATGGTGGGCCGTGCGGAGACAAAAACAACAGCCTTTCAAAAAATTTATATTACATCGAAACAATGGCGTTCCACTTTCGCGTGGTAGTTTTCACCCGGTAGCATCGCCATTGTGCGATTAGACTTATTCGGCAAATTTCACAGAAAATTTCCCATCCTGCAGATTAGCTGCCGCTGTACGCGTCTCTCGCTCGCTGCTAGTGCCACCATCGACACCAAGCTGCATTCAGTTGCAGCTTCATGTCGTTGGCTGTTTGTTGTTGTTGTTGTTGCCATTCCATCAAGGCGTCAGTTGCAATCCATGGCCATACACCGAACTCATTACTCTTAATGCCTCGGGTAATGAATCCTGACGGGTTACGTTGCTATCGGAAAACCCACCATCAGTGTCACGACGGCTCGCCTTCCCGCCCCACGCGTTTCGTGGCTGTCCGGGGGAATCATTCAATTGACAGCACGCTTGCGTTCACTGCACTCAGGTGCATTTTAATTTTCACCTAGATGCATCCAGCGCACCTGCACACACCGGTTCTCTAAACGATGAACTAATCAACGAGGAGTGAAAAAGCGACACGAACAAAACGTCAGAAGCGTCCTGCATGCAACAGCAATTAAAGGAAGAAACAAACAGCCACGCACTCGAAAACGATGTGACTAGCCAGCTGGAAATGGAGCCTCAGAGTCGGAAAAATAGGCTAAAATATCACCGACATAATGCAAAAAAAAAAAAATGAAACAAAACACCGTGAGCATTAAACAAACTGAAGGTAGGAGATACTCGCTGTACGTACTCGTGGTTGGGACGAGAGTAAAAAAAAGACAAAAATAAAAAGGCAAAAACTTTTTTTTGTTCCCAAAAACAAACAACAACAACAACAACAACAACACCAAAACAAACCAAAATGAAACAAAAACACAAAACATTAAAAAATACGGCTACGCCAAAGCTGCCAAATGTAGGAAGGGCGAGCGGTGCTGGACTAACGGGAATGCAAATTTGCATTTGTATCCGAATGTTCATGCACCAGAATAATTTCGCTTTTCTCATTAACTTAAAAACATTTTTAAACGTTTTTCATTCTACACTTTATTCCAGCCTTTCCTGTGCTACCCTTCCTTTTGGCTGTAAAGCCCTCTGATGTTTGGCTTTCAATAAACTGCGTCAACTTGTACATAATGTGTAAACTACTATGAGCGAAAGCAAAAACGCGGGTCTACATTGGCCTGCGTTCTGGGATGCTTGAGTTATTTAAAAAAAACATGATAGTGTACAAGCTTCCATACTGCAGTTGCAATTTATATTTGTTTAATTGATTGAGAAATGATTTTATGATAATTTTTTTTTATTCATATAGAACTGGTTTATGATTATGGCCTAGTTTATGATAATTTAGACATTTAAAAAATATTTTGCCATATTGGTGGTGATTAGATCGACATATAAATTTGCGGATTTGAGTTTATTTATGATAGTGTAATTAATTTGGCCTTCAATTATTTACTAATTATCCATGCAAATCAAATCTTCTGAATGAGAGATCTTCGTCGTATCATTGTCTAACACTATTTGTTATACGTTTTAAATAAAGTTCCTGCCCGCCAATGGTTAGATCGTGCTTTATAAAAATAAGAACTATAATTAACCTAATACTTACTTACTTAATTATCAGGCGCTACAACCGCTTCAACCGGTCTTTTCCTGCTGCAACAATCCTTGATACCGCTCACAGTTTAGCGCCGTCATCTGCCAATCCAATATCCCGGTCGTTCTGGCGGACGCATCAACGCCATCACTCCATCTCAGTTTGGGCCTACCACGCCTCATCTGTCCATGTGGACGGCCTAAAAGGACTTTAGGGGCTGGGTCGTCCGGTGCCATTCTCATGACATGACCAGCCCACCGGAGCCTGGCGAGCCTAATTCGCTGCACGATGGTGAGTTCACCGTACAGCTCGTAGAGCTCGTCATTGTATCGGCTCCTCCATTGTCCTTCCACACATACGGGGCCAATAATCCTTCTGAGCATCTTCCTCTCGAACGCGGCTAAGAGGGTTTCGTCAATTCTGGCCAAAGTCCATGTCTCAGAGGCGTATGTGAGTACTGGGATTATAGAGGTTTTGTACAGTCCCGTCCCAGCTTCGTCCGACGCGACAGGTATTTTGAGTGGAGAAGTTTCCTCAGGCAATAGTATGACCGGTTGGCAGACAGCACCCTTGCGCCGAATTCAACGTCTATGTTGTTGTCGGTGCTTAGTTTTGACCCCAGATAGCTAATAATAATCCTTTTGATTGAGTCTTATAACCGTGGCTGACCTCTTCTGCTAGAAAAGCCATGTAACTAAACCGTGGCAGTTACTAACTCTGCTTGACTAAACTTCGCATCCACACAATATTGCTAAATGCACAAAAAAATGCAACCAATACTCATTAGTACATAAGTGATATTACAATGCTTTCTACAGTTGCATTTAATATTTACAGGAAATTGATTTTTGAGTAATTTTTTTTTCCTTTTTTTACGGTTTAAAGGTACGATAAATTAAAAAATCGCTTCTATTCCTCTTATCCCTAACGATGCCATTTCCCACACAAGATTAATTTTACGATGTCCATTACACACAAGTTTCCTGTTAAACAACTGTCGGCCTTATGCAACCCACCGCATATGCATGTATCTAACTGCATCGCGGACGTACACGGTTTATAAGAAAACAAGTTTTATCCTTTGCTGAGTCACAATTGCATTCCTGTAGTTTTTCAATCTCCGGTTCGCAGACCGCTTATCACCAGATTTAAATCAGCTGACCAGTATGATCTATACGCACCAAGATGTTCGTAGATTAATGAGTGCATGTTGCTGCTGTTTTTTAATTGCTATTCTGCATGAGCTATTCGACGTCCGAGATGTAAATATTTCATCTCGGACACGCGAAGAACTGCTCCCAGCAAGTCCCGGGTTACCTACCTACCAAATGAGTAGGCTGATCAGGATGTGATACACGATGTGTGCTGCAAAGATCAGTAAAACTCGTTTTCAAAGTCTATGCCTCCAAAACAAGCATCCCTTTTCATATAATTTAAAGAAACACGACGAAAGGATATTCGGTACGATTTCCATCTCATTGGCTGTTCGCGACATCGCGAACGCAAGGAACTTTAGCGTCCGAGCCCTCTGCCTCTATCAAAATGAACGATCGTGTGAACACTTGGTTTCCTCACTCGCGCTAACGGTTGCGAGTTAGGATTGAGCTTCCTACTTCGAGCTGTAAGCAACAAAAAATAAAAGAAAAAAAACACAAGAACGCGTAACCTGGTATCCGGTTACCTCGTTCTAAAATTACACACGAGCTGGTCGTACACATTTGAATAGTACCGACCCCTTCCGCGTTTGTTCGCGTTCGCGTGTGAAGGGGGAAACTGCACGCATGTGCGCAGCGTCTGTGAAGGAATTTTTCAAACTCCTCGGGGTCATGTGCTACCAGGATCAGCCAAGCACGACTAACGCAGGACGAGTTCGTCTTGTTGGACGTCGCTTACGATTGCGCGACCAGTTCGTATCCTTGCGCGGCTTCGGTAAAATAAATCACACAAAACCAGGCGTCCGAGGGCGTCGTCGGGATCGGGTGTCCAGTTACCCCCTTCCAGGTGTGCGGTGCGGTGGTCGTCTTTTACCCGTGAGGAGGCCACCGAACCGCGAACGACCTTTCGCTCCGGCGCGGAAGTGCACCGGTTTCGTAAGAATTGGAAAACAAGAAGAAAAAGGGGCCGCCAGGAGGCTCTCAGCAGCTTCCTTTCCCGGTCGTCAAACACGAACAATGCCCGCCAGTGACGCTAATTGGCGCGTCCTAGATTTCCGGACCCAAATTATGCAATTAAATGTTCCATTCGCCGTGTTGTTGGGCGGGTCAGGAGGATGGCTGAGGAGACAGCTGCACTTTTATGCACGCTTGTGCGAGCGCCCAAACATTCCGGCGCTTCCGGTGTGCATCGGTGTGCGCTTGCGATGCAACCTTTTCCCCCGGGTGGAGGAAATGAACAAAAATGTCAGAAACTGGTCAAAATGTCAAAACAATTTTCCTCCTTTCCCTGGGTGTTTTTTCTGCTTAGCTTTGCGTATCACACTGGCCATCGAACCGACTTTCTCCGCGAAAGGTCCTCAGATAGGCGCTTTTGAAGAGTTTGAACTGGACTAGGTCCGAAACGGTTAGGTAAACGACAATGCATGGGAAAACTGAATCCATTTTTACTGATCCAGATTTGAAGTATTTTTCATATGCCTATATGACCGAAAGTGTAGAAAAAGTGGTTACCTGACGTCTTGAAAGGTTTCGCGGGGTTACGATAAGCTTTCCCATCGAGTGAAAACTCTAATTCAAAACCTTCGTGACCGTTGCAATGGGAAAAATGCAACTAGACAATAAATAATCGACAAAATAATCGCGGTACGATGGTACGCGGACGGTACGGTTATTAATAAATTATCGCTTTCACTATGGATCGAGCATCTGTTGAAAGCCGTTTGCCGCAGGATTTGCTTTACATGTAGAAGAAAATCTTAAGCGGCGCGCATAGCAAATAGCTTTCGCGTTGGTTTCATCGGTGAGCTAATTGAAATTTAAATTTCACACACTTGGAGACAATTTTCTTTGGTGCACCACAGTGTACCGTACAGCAATCGTTCCCGAAGATGTAAATCGATTACTTTATCTTAAAGCACCCCGTGCGGTGGCAGTGTCCTTGGCGGGGGAAAAGATTTAGTGCAGTAAGTTATCCCTTTTTTTTGTCTTGTGTGGCTCACAATTCTTTCGATATTTTTTAGCTTCTTCCGCCGGCTATCCTTCCGACTCACCTTTTCGGCACCCGTTTTCCGCCGCGTGTTATAACTTTCACGATAGTTTTTCCCGTAAGTTCCTGGGGATGGGCTCCAGAGACGATTTATGGATGGGTAAGTTTCGCTCATAATTCACCACACATAAAAAGGGCACACGGCTTTGCGTAGGGCATTGTTTGTTTAGTTCATCTTTTTCCGTGCGAGCAAGCGAGTGTTAGCTTGCGCCTCTTCTTGTTGCTGTTGGTTGTAGTCGTCGTCGTTCTTCAGCTCTACGCGACACGATCGCGTTTTTCGCCAAAAGGGTCTTTTATTTATGGTTCCAGTTTTGTCCAAGACGCCTCACGCGACGCGAAAGAAAATGACTTTTCTATTGGGTGTCCCTCTCATCGCCAGATCGCTAAAAACAATAACGGCTTCTAAGGGTGCAGTGAATGTGAGTGCTTGCGTGTGTTGCTAAAAGGGATAGATCGTTTTTTTTATTATTGCTACTTTGGCATACGACGTCTTTAGGAAGTGATTAAAACGACGCTAGTGTGGAAATAAATTAATTTCACCCCTTGTGCGTACAGATTAAATGTTGAAGATCACATAAACGCGCACATACACGTAACCAATAAGAAAAAAAAAATGGTACGTATAATTTTGAGGTTCTTGAGCTTGACACAAATGGATTTTATATTCCAGTTACGGTTTGTTTACAGATTTAACAAAGCGTATGCATTTACATGACTACGAAGAGCACTTCAGACACGTTTAGCCGATTTGTTTCGATGCTAATCGAATGACATTATTTCGGAAAGCATAACTTTTCTGTTGTATTTCAATAAAATGTTAAATTCATTACAAACGGATGAAAAAAAAAAATAAGTAACTATCTACATCGTTACTAACACTAATAATACACATGCATAATAACTATCTTGCTTCCGGTCATTCCAGACTTGTAATCACTGATGTTATGTTTCCCGGTAATCGATTTGTGGCCTATTGCCGGAAGTGTTGCCCATTTGCTGGTAATGTATTTCCTTCGCCTTCTTGTTAAGTATGTATCTATTCATCACTGGAATAGCAATATCTGTAAGATATTCCTAATCTTATGTAAATAGAAGATGAAATCCATAACTAAAGCTAGAATACTTTGTGATTGTACATACATATTTTTATATTTAACGATACAATATACAATAAGAGCAGGATGAACCTTATATTATATGTTTGTACACGTAGTCGGCTCGTTTTTATTGCTGAAGAGTATGTATATTTCCTCCAGGAATACGCATTCCTCCTTTCGTTGTGTGTCGCATTCCAGTACCGGTCAACAATTTAATCTTGCTTGTCCTCATGTTACTCGTTTGTTGTACTCTCGGAAGATGATAAATTACCGTCAAAGTGATAAATTTACTTTCACACCACAACTGCCGCCATCACCACCATTACGATGCACAAACCGAAGCTGATGGATAAGGAAACGCGGGATGTGTCACCAGCCCATTGCGTCCTCCAATTGGCGGCCGGCGACTAAGATGTGGTCGATTTGTTCCAGCCGCAGTGCCCCATGCTCTTTGCATCCGTCATCGATCAGCGTCCGGAGATGGTGGCGATCATTAATTAATTCTTTCAGGTGTGAACGATCACAACGACGTGTGTTGCAGCTGCACTGTGTCCCTTGCTCTGAGTTACGTACAGTACACAAAAAAAAAATCCAAACTCAACGTACAGTAACGTCCTACATGATTGAGAATTAATAATTCCGTTCCGTTTTGCTGTGCCGAAAGAAGTTATTTGACTTAAGAATAATCGGAAAAAATGAAGTAAAGGAGTAAACGAGAATATTGCTTCGATGTCAATGATTCATACTTCATCTATCTTTTGCTCGGAAAACCTTTTGAGCGATGAGTGATGAGTGAAGATTAAGTATTGGAAAGCCTCGGCAGATCCCGTAATGACATTCACTCACACCGCAAAATTGGGAGGAATTGGTTTCTGTTCTTGCATGACGCACACCGGTGGGCTACAGCGTGTGGCAAAAGTATGTTGATGTTGTTGGTTATATATTGTAATGAGTTATGCTATGCTGTTATAAAGTATTATTTTTTTTTTATTCATATAGAACGGCCTGGCCGTATTGCTAAAGTATTATTTTTGTTGATCACAAATTTAGTTTTTAGTTTCTTTTTAAAACTGTGCGATATGAGGAAACGTGTGTTAACTATTTAAGTTTGTTTATGACTTTTTTACTCGCGTGCTGCAGCAGTAGTCTATCGCCATCTACGCGGAACATTCCAAACGGTAAAGCTTCCTGTTTTCGAGGGTGTGATCATTTTTCTAAGATTCCATCACACACGTTTAATGGTCCCCTTGAGGAAAGGGAATGAAAAGATGCCATGTTCATTTAATGTGGTGCGCACTTACTACCCTCACCATGCATACCATCGCCGTACACCGGTATGCGTCATGCAAGAACAGAAACCAATTCCTCCCAATTTTGCGACGTGCGGAGTTCGTTGTGATGATTAATCAGATACGCCAGAACTAATTCGAACAAATTACCGATCGTACAGACCATCAGCGACCGCAGATCGAGGTCGGAGGTTCGAAGATGGCGGTACAGCAATCGGTCATGGGCTGATTTTTCGGTTCAACCGTGTTCCGATGGTTTGCTGGAATTACCTACTATCGACCAGTGGCTCCTTCGATCCAATTCAAATGAGCCACCCGGAACCGGTTTCGATTGATAAGGGAAACCTCGTTTCGATTTCGGTACGAAATGAGCTATAGTCAATTTGAGGCTAGTTTGTCTACCGATCGACCTGGAACGGTATCTGGTGAACCCGAAAATGCGACCTTATCTAATCCGCTAACACTTCAATCGGATCGGCGGATAGCGGATAAACCAGGTTGGTAAGGTCCGATCGATAATTATCGCAACATCAAACGGATATAGCGATTCGTAAAGGATCGATAAGTCAAACGAGTGCCGAGGTACCCGCTAATTCTTAATTTTAACCTAACAGGGTTTAAGTTATGAAATATGTTTGAAATTAAGAAGAAGTTTGTCATGTATTTTATACATTTAATTCTACGACTATGCAACCCTGTCAGACTTCAGTGCATACCGACGTCACAGTGAATTATCTGCAAATCATGCTGGATGGATTAAGAAATGATATGAATCATTTGAAAGCCGTACCTAGACAAGTCGTATATATTCTTGTTTCGTGGAATTTGGCAAAATTGATATTGCCTAGACAGCGTGTCTATGTTGACGGATTTAACGTATATGAAAAAAAAATCTCCCATTTTCAAGCCGTATCACACAAATGGGTAATGCTATGAGCCTACATTTATTTTTCTACGCACTTTGGCGAGGCTAAAAGTTCGATCAGATTGAGAAGACGTTAAACAAAAAAATACATCCCTCAACATTCAACAAAAAACTTCTCCAAACGGTCTTTTGGGAGCATGGATCCTGCACTATGGCTTCACCCACCGTTTTCTTTCTTTCCATCGTTTTCAACGCGGATTTTGGGTCAGCCCGGTTATCGATGGAGTTGTCGGGAACACAGACTTTACAGATGTGAGCAACATTAGGCGGAAATTTGATGGGTTAATTTACGTTATTTATTATTTCATGAAATGCCGTTCTACTCCAGCAAGGGCAAAGGTAACACTGTTGCTGCTGTTGCTGCCGCTGCCGGGCTCGAATATTACACTGCGCTGTCGAGCCACCATCTCGCCGTTGGGACGTTTAGGAAAGATTTTTTAAACCTTCCAATACGTTTGCTTTTTTCTTCTTCAGTTTCTCCCCTTTCGTCATTCTGCTCTGCTCATTCACTGCATGCGTGTTAACCTTGATTCTTAAAATTCGAGGAAGGCGTACAGAGTAAACTAAAAGAAAAATTAACCCATTAACACTGGTACCAGAACGTCTGGGTTGATTACGAGGGAATTTCGGTATAATCGTTTAATGATCAAGGATTCATTGCTTCGCTCACCGCATTTGGGCAAAGGCAAATGAAGATCTTTTCTCGAGATCCAATCACCGAGATGATGACGTTCAACAGGAATTTTAAACAAACCATCCAAACAAAATCATCTAAGGTTGGGGTAATGAAGCAATATTTAGGTTAGTATGGTTGTAGACTGCACAGTCTGCAAAATATAGAGCGATGTACGTTTAGACATGCAGCTCATCTGAAACCCCCGTCGTACGTTTGTAACGTTACAAAAACAAATTAAATTTAAAGACAAACGATGGCACAAGGGCAACAGGGCACATGGACAGAACAATGAACAGCGTCGAGAACACACCATCCACCTTTCATCAGCACCCGTACGAACCCATGCTGGCAAGTTTTCCACTTGACATATGTCACACAAATACGCGCACGCGAACGCCTTGTTCTCTTTTCCTTCCGGAACCTGCATTCTTCAAGAAGCGACACTGTTCCGGTCCTGCTCTTGCCTGAGGACAAGCTTTCCATTGGTCTGTTGTGTGCTGTGTTGTCCTGGCAAGGAGATCCTGCGAGACTTAGAAGCGAACAGACACAAGTCTATCTGTGAGCCGGTAGAGAGTGGTCCATTTAGGACACAGAGTCAGGCTAACCTCTAGGACAACGCAGCAAACCAACAGGAAACTACAAAGCATCGTTCTTGGTCGACGCATCGCTATCGGCAGCATTGGCACTACTTCTTACGTGTGCTCTGCCTCCACCTGTGCTGCGTTCTTCGCCACTTAACATTCTTCTAACTCGCCCTCCGGGAAGTGTGGATACTGCTTTAGCAGCACACGTCAGGCAAACAAACCCATACGGCACAAGTTTGGGTGTGCATCAAGCACGCTTTTTGTGTGATAGTGTTTTGCCAGTGGTGTGCCTATGCAGCGAGGTGAGAGTTCTTGCAACACCTTCTTTTCCACTGGCTCGATCACACAAAAGCAAACGTTTTCTAGACAACTAGGCCCCTGGGGAAGTGAAAAACATGTAGCAAAAGTATTAGCTACCGTGCTTGCTGCAAAACATTGCCACCGAACACCAATTTCGAGCTAGTGTCGTGCTATTGGTAGCGTAAAACCTTGTGCACTCGAGTGGACATCAAACAGATTTTTTTAAATGTTAGTTCGCTTTTTTGTACGCTTTAAGTTGCTGATATAAAATAAGCAAGAACGTTCAAACAGTCGCGATTGCACAGTTACCTCTAGCATTGTAGTTCATCGTCATCGTAAGCAATGAATGTTTTATGTTTTTATTATGATTTTTATATGAGTTTACATTATATTATTAATAATAAATAAGTGGTATTAAAAAACAAATAATTAGGAAAGGATACTTAATTTTAAATAATATTAGAAAATGCTTAACATGAAACGCCACTTATTTCGAGGCATAATAAATTATGAAAAGGGCAAAACATAGGCCTGGTGGGGATCTTATTGCATATGCAAGTATTAAAAGTTAACTTTAAAGTAACTTTTGGTTAAGTTTTTTAGTTTTCTTGATCTTAGTTGAAACACTGAGTTTATACACTTAATATCTTCAAAATACTTATTTTTGTTTGTTAAGTAAGATGTGGATCACCTTCTGTGGTCCTGCGTGGAGTACGAAACCGCTAGACCCTCCTTGATGGGCGCAGTCGAGCACATCGGCAGACAACCGGGTATAGAAATCAGAGAGGTGCTGGCGACCAGGGATCTTCCTTACATGAGGCTCATCTTCCGATTCGCCAGAGACAACGGTCTTATCCTGTGACTCCTCTTCCCCATAGTCCTACCCCTCCTTATTCCATCCTTTTTGTTAAATGTGGTGTTGTCTCAGTCTTAAGTGTTTTTCTTTTTGTTTTTTTTTTGTTTAAGATACGGGTAATCTGTTGACATAGCAATAGCATCCGCGCGCAATGTCAACACAGCTGTATAAAGGAGGCAGGCTTGTTTGGCTGCGACAGTGTTCTCCATACCATTTCAGCAGAGGCAGGACGGGTTTGGCCATGTTAGCTTTGGGTTCTGGAGTGATCGGAGGGTTAAGTCTCGAGAGTAGTGGAGTTGCTCTTGCTGCTACGGGATGAGACTCGCCGATCATTTTTTAATTCAACGCTGGCATGGTTGGGTTGGGACTGTCTCTGCTGGGCTGCTTGTTGGACACTGGACGCAGCCAAATGATTGTTTGTTATGTCCAGAGTTTCGTTTTCTCTATGTTTTGTCTATTCTCTTTCTCCAGATCCGCAAGTCGGAAGGAGGAAGCACAGCACCATTACAGCAATAGAACAAGCCCCACATCAACAAACAATAATTACTGCTATTGAACCGGACTATCCCTGCCCTACAACCACACAACACAACAACAATAAACATGGACTACAACCCACCATAACGCGTTCACAACCGAGCATGCCCGGGATAAGGCAAATTACAAGGAGGAAATGCCTTGCAACTATCTTGAATTTATACGTCGTCATCACTTGCGGTGGTGACAATACGGCCTTCGGCCGTCATATTGTAAATTAAATAAATAAATAAAATAAACATATTGTTGCTTTGTTTTGCTAAAACAATCGATCAATAAAACCAATCCATCGCTGAACAACGAGTGCGTGAGAAAGACAAAATAAATTTGGTAAAAAATAAAATTACGTATCTTTAACGAAATAATTATGTAAACCATGCATAAACCCTGAGGCAATTTCTTGAACATCACTCTCCGTTCCATTACATCGGTTCTTAAAGTTTAAACGGTACCGTATTGTTACAGTATCTTGTTATGTGCCCCTAGTTCCACCAACATTCAACACGGAAACAAAAGAATGTGCCATGCTCGCATTAACCACCACCCTCCCACTCCCTCTCCATGCTTGTAGCGCATTCAACATCTCTCGCTGGTCAACATAATCTAATTAGATTGGTTAGTTTAATTTTACCCTGCTGCAACCATCATTACCACCTTTACCACATGCCGTCCACATAGAAACATAGCACAGTAGCAGGCAAGCAAATGAAAAATGCCGTCGGCAAAACACTTTTCCCAGTCCCACCTGCTGCACCATTTGGCGCTATTTGCTACGAACATTGAAGGCAGCGTTTCGGACAAGGGTCGTCTTTGGGGACATGATTTGGCCGTGGGGCTTTTGGTAGTGGGCAGTAATTTGCAGCAACAATTTACACAGCCTTATAGCAGCACGTCGGATAAATCATTGTTGAATATTAACAGAGCCCGTAGGAGAAAGATGGACGGATGGTTTGTTCCATTTGCTTGTCTTAAAATAAGTTTTAAACAATTTAAAGGAATACTTTAAGATCGACCAAAATCGAATTGACTGAAGTTATTGGGCCAAAGAAAAAAAATTGGAATCTTTTCAAACACAGTGACCGAATGTTACATTCACTAAAATTTTCATTATTTATTTTGAACATTCTCATGCCTTTGTAGGTACGTTAAAAGACTGCTGCAGCCAGTGCTGATGGCTTAAA
This sequence comes from Anopheles maculatus, assembly GCA_002091835.1. NCBI lineage: Eukaryota > Metazoa > Arthropoda > Insecta > Diptera > Culicidae > Anopheles > Anopheles maculatus. The sequence continues at coordinate 23,611 of KZ062159.1, read as the reverse complement.
GTAACATCACATACAAGCGCCAGCGATGATGATAAACAGTCAATCGAGCCCCGGATCGAGACATGAACAAGTCATCGATAGCGATGGTAAAAATAAACCACGCTTTTAAGCGCACAACTCTCGCGAGTGGGTACGAAACGAGCGGAAACGTCGAACTGTGTTTTCCTCTCAGCGGTCGGAATGGTGGTGGTGGCAGTGGTTGGCAGGAAGTCAATGAAACTTCTGTAGAATATCGAGTTCGAGTGATGCTGGCTGGTCGTGGAGCAATATAGACTTGACGCGCACTTCCCTGGTTGCGTCTGAAGAAAAGTGAAACAGGAAACGGAACGCATCCGCGCAATGTTGATGGAACTTGCCGGCATCGGAGTCTTGGCAGCCAACTTCCGAGTGTTCCGGTTTTGGGTTGAAGTTTTTTTTCTTCTTGCACCCAGCCCAATGGCATTTGTTGGTGGGGTGGATTCGTGGATGTTTGATGGTGTGGAAAAAGACCACTTAGGAAGTGGTTCAAAAATCAGCTGTGTAATAAGGTAATAAATTTACACAATACGTATTCTTATGCGAATAGGTTGGACTGTGCTTTTTTTATATTTTCATGAAATTAGTGACAAATTTGAGTCGTTGATTTTCTTAGCTTGATTTGGAATTTTTAAGTACTTTTCCGCACTTTCAGTGTTACAGTTTCGTTTTATGATTTGCACAAATTGTCTGATTTTCTTGAGGCTTGCATAAAAGAAATATACATTGCTAAACAAAGCTGTACATGTGCGTTAGGAGATTAGAAGAAAAAAATAACTAGCAAGCAGCTCTGGGTCTGAAAAAAAAATCCTGTGCGACATCACATCCTTCCGTGCCAGTGTGCCACGCTCACTTGAGCAAGAAGTAGGCACATCTAACAACGGCAACAAGAGCTGGTACAAAAAGCAGCGTTTATATCAAAGCGGAATAAATCGTGCAACGCGTTAGAAGAAATGCCCATGCTGGAATAGGAAATCTAGAGCAAAGGGCTCTAGACCATCCCGACCGGGCCTTAACACCGGTTCGGTACCAAATACTTGAACACCTGGAACCGATAGTAAGATGGAAGCCTTTGTTCTCTGTGCAGCTCTTGAAGGGATTCTTCCCCTTTTTCGCGTCTCAACAGCCAGCCCGCTTGCTGCGTGCCTCACCTTTCTCCGGCACATGGGGAGATGTTCGCCAAATAGGTAGGACCTTGGTTTGTGCTGCGTGCGCCAAGACGACATTTGAAAGGGGAAATGTTTTAGTGGGCAGTAATTTGCAGCAACATTTTACACAGCCTTATAGCAGCACGTCGGATAAATCATTGTTGAATATTAACAGAACCCGTACGAGAAAGATGGACGGATGGTTTGTTCCATTTGCTTGTCTTAAAATAAGTTTTAAACAGTTTAAAGGATTGCTTTAAGATCGAATAAAAGAATTGACTGAAGTTATTGGGCCAAAGAAAAAAAATTGGAATCTTTTCAAACACAGTGACCGAATGTTACATTCACTAAAATTTTCATTATTTATTTTGAACATTCTCATGCCTTTGTAGGTACGTTAAAAGACTGCTGCAGCCAGTGCTGATGGCTTAAAGTAACATCACATACAAGCGCCAGCGATGATGATAAACAGTCAATCGAGCCCCGGATCGAGACATGAACAAGTCATCGATAGCGATGGTAAAAATAAACCACGCTTTTAAGCGCACAACTCTCGCGAGTGGGTACGAAACGAGCGGAAACGTCGAACTGTGTTTTCCTCTCAGCGGTCGGAATGGTGGTGGTGGCAGTGGTTGGCAGGAAGTCAATGAAACTTCTGTAGAATATCGAGTTCGAGTGATGCTGGCTGGTCGTGGAGCAATATAGACTTGACGCGCACTTCCCTGGTTGCGTCTGAAGAAAAGTGAAACAGGAAACGGAACGCATCCGCGCAATGTTGATGGAACTTGCCGGCATCGGAGTCTTGGCAGCCAACTTCCGAGTGTTCCGGTTTTGGGTTGAAGTTTTTTTTCTTCTTGCACCCAGCCCAATGGCATTTGTTGGTGGGGTGGATTCGTGGATGTTTGATGGTGTGGAAAAAGACCACTTAGGAAGTGGTTCAAAAATCAGCTGTGTAATAAAGGTAATAAATTTACACTATACGTATTCTTATGCGAATAGGTTGGACTGTGCTTTTTTTTTATATTTTCATGAAATTAGTGACAAATTTGGGCCGTTGATTTTCTTAGCTTGATTTGGAATTTTTGAGTACTTTTCCTCATTTTCAGTGTTACAGTTTCGTTTTATGGTTTCCAAAAATCGTATGATTTTCTTGAGCCTTCCATAAAAGAAATATACATTGCTAAAAAAACTGTACATGTGCCTTAGGAGATTAGAAGAAAAAAATAACTAGCAAGCAGCGCTGGGTCTGAAAAAAAAAATCGTGCGCGACATCACATCCTTCCGTGCCAGTGTGCCACGCTCACTTGAGCAAGAAGTAGGCACATCTAACAACGGCAACAAGAGCTGGTACAAAAAGCAGCGTTTATATCAAAGCGGAATAAATCGTGCAACGCTTTAGAAGAAATGCCCATGCTGGAATAGGAAATCTAGAGCAAAGGGCTCTAGACCATCCCGACCGGGCCTTAACACCGGTTCGGTACCAAATACTTGAACACCTGGAACCGATAGTAAGATGGAAGCCTTTGTTCTCTGTGCAGCTCTTGAAGGGATTCTTCCCCTTTTTCGCGTCTCAACAGCCAGCCCGCTTGCTGCGTGCCTCACCTTTCTCCGGCACATGGGGAGATGTTCGCCAAATAGGTAGGACCTTGGTTTGTGCTGCGTGCGCCAAGACGACATTTGAAAGGGGAAATGTTTTACATTTCGTCTCATTCTTTCATTCGCTTAGCCTGCCGCTGCTTTCCAATCTGGATGATGTCCTTCGGGGGCATCTGCCCGCTTGCTGGGCTGCCCAGAGCCGGTTCTTTATTTTTCGTCCCATCTTACTCTCCCTTTAAGTTTAATTATCCACGCGCTTCGGCAGCGCGTTTTGTGCTACGCTTGCTAAAAGTCAGGTCGTTATTTTTCCGAAACGAGGTCCTCTTTTCATCGTACTTTAATCCTTATCTGCCTCCGCACACCGACCGGTAAAGCTGATGAAATTTTCGGGACGAAACTCGTTCCCGTGGCGTTTCCCGTGCCGTTTTCCACTCAAAAATCGATACTCACTCAAGGCAGAGCGATACCACCTACCGCCGAGAATATTTTTGTCCATCAGTGCACGCTTCAAAATGTTTGACATTTTCAATCAGTCCTTCCCGTCGCTTTCGGATCGTTATCCCTCGCCCCCCAGAAAGAAGTTGCTCCACCGGTTGATACATTTGCAAACTAAATACACGCCGTATTATTTATTTTTCTCTTTTGAGCGTAAACGTGTCCACCCCATTTAGTGTTACTACACAAGTTCAACGAGTCTGTGAGTGAAGTTTAATTTCCATCGCACCATTTTTATGCTACCTTGCCAGTACGGTTTCAATCTGCTCCTCCCTCACCTACAGATGATGTTTTGGAAAACAATTCAAAAAACGGCAGCTTCGCTAGCCCGGTTTTTGGGGTCCGTGAAAAGTCTGGCTCATGGTGGAAAATCCGACCGGTAGTCGAAAATTACATTTCCACTACTGATGATGATGAAACGACATTTTGTTTCAACCTATAACCCCACCAAGTGCCTGCCCGTGCGTTCCCCTTCTTGTGTGACCGTTTCTTGGCAATGCCCACAAAGGGAAAGCTGAAAAACATGTTGCTGTCGGAAAATCGGACGGTGTGCCGTTTACCTACACCGATAAGACGTGTGGAAAATGTATCCTCGTGCGTCCACCAACACTCGCACAGTGCAATCGACAAAGTGAGGAGACATTTTGGGGATGCCCTCCCTTAGCGCAGATGTGTGCTAGTGTCTGTGAGTCCTTCCGCATGTTCGGCTACATCGAGCAGGACAGATTGTTTTCCACGCAGAAGCTAACTTGACTGTTGAAACGCTTTTGTCCTGCTTCAATGCTGCAAGGAAGTTTTTTCTTTTAGTTTTCTCTCTCTCTCTCTCTCTCTCTCTGTGTTATGCTCGTGAAACAACAACAACGGGCCAGTGCAGTGCCGGTAAGCGCTTGTTGAACAAGGAAGGCTGAAATTAATTTGAGGGTTTTTAGCGATTGCGCAGTTAAGTTGCCATAATTTTACCCTTCGACCTTTTTTGTATTTCTTCTCGCCACGTTTGCGAAAGGAAAACTGCGTCGCAGCGTAATTGGAAGAGATCTTTACTACTTTGCGTTCGTTTTTGCGTTCCGTCGCTTTGCTTCTGTCTTCGCTGTGACGTAATGTCTGCCATTGCTAATGCGAGTAAAACCTAACGGTGTTGGAATAGACAAGCCAGCACACTTGTGAAGAATGTGTTTTGTCTTTGTGAATTTTTGAAACAAATTCTAAATAAATTGTTGATGGTTAACATGGTTGGCATGACAGAAATAATGGTGATACAGAAACAAATAATTTACATAGTAACACATTTAAAATATATGTTTAAAATTCACGAACAAAAGTACATGCCTCATAAAAAAATCCGCACTTAGATTTAGTTTCTACACTTACTTTAGTATTAAATTGAACGTGTTAAAAAGTAAATCTTACCACGTTCATAGGATCCTATAAAGAAAAGCATGCACAAGTAATAGAAAAAAAAACGGTGAACTACATGACTGAACGCACATGAAACCTGTTACTGATGCACATGATTCATTGTTCCAATTTGGTTTCAATTCCCTCATAAAATATGTTATGCATTCCCGGCAAGGTCACCAGTTACCAGACGAACGCTGAACAATGGCAAACCGGGGTAATCCTGCATCCTGCGACGGCTCAAGGGACTGAGCAACCGGCGAGCAACGGAGGGATCGAGGTAACAGCATTAGCAGCATAGAAAGTTGTTTTAAAGTCAAAGCTTTTATTGTCCTGTTAAGTGGCTCGTTGGTAGCAGCAATTCAGTTTAAACACTATTCATTACTGCCCTTTCTATTTCTTGCGCGTCGGCTCTTGCACGCTGGTTCTCCCGTTCTCTTTCGCACTTGCTGGGTGGGTTTGATACATCCAAACACACTCATACACACACACACACACGCACCAGACGGAGCGCAATGATGCAAAAGCACGTGAATTATCCTAAGTGACGAAATGGGAGCACGAAACATGCTCGCATTCCCCAACACAAACACAGTACATCATAAAAACATTGGGGCTCAACAACGAAAATGAAGGAAAGAGTCTCACTCAAACACATGCACACAGTGGTGTGCTGCATTTGAAAGAGGAAAACAAACCCTCGAACACCCGACACCCGACGGCCCGTCGGTCCTTATCATTGTCCTACGCTAGCTCTCCCTAGGCCACCCCCCTTCTCCCCGGCTAGCCCCCCGCTAACCCCCTAACACGTTGAAGGGCAGACAGTGGCAGAACGGAACAATGCTGCGCACACAAGAGTGAAAGGCGAGGAGATGGTGGTGAGGTTTATCGACGCTAATTCCATTGTTGCATCATTCCGCTATTGATGCCAAGGACGAGTGCCAGTTTATTGACCCACCAACCGGATCCTTTCGGTCGCCGTTCCGCCGGCCAGGATTGGAGTTCATTGAACGAGTAGATGAGAGGAGAAGCGTTAGCAGGGGACGGGGGCAAGCAATGAGCAGCAAAGGGGCGCGGGAAGTGCGGGTGTCTGGTGCCGACGGAAGGATCGGAACAACAATAATGGCCGCCTGACCGACCGAATGCGGCTGCTTCTGATGCTGCTTTCAACTGGACAAAGTGCCGGCATAAGTGAAAGTTTTCAACTGAAAAGTTGCAAAGCATCACCAACATCGCCGTGCCGTGCGCCCCCTCTCGCCTCGTCCAGGAAGAAATCAATGTCGAATGGAACGGATTCGGTGGATGTGGGAGGGAAGGATGCTGGAGGTGAGCGAGCGGTGTTGCAAAGAGTGCTTATGGAAAGCGATAAAAAAGGCTGATAAACGGGCACACGATTGTTGCAAATTTTCGCAATCGTTTCCTTTTCACTCGTTTTGTTGTACGATAGCATGACATGGTCGTGTGCACGTAGCAAGTGCCCTTTTGTTGGGCGATAAACTTTTGCTGGGGATCGATAAATTTAAATTTCTTCATATTTTGCATCGCATATGTACAGGACAGAGGGAGTCGGCAGAACAGTTCCAATCGTGTAGCAAATGTTGGAGCTAGGATGGAAATATGTTTCAGGATGAAATTGAGCTTTTACTAGCAGCACTCCTGATTGGTTTAGTGGAAACGAGAAAGTGCAGTTAGCCATTAATGTTAATTTATGCAGAAACATTACAAACAATAAATTACCTGTAGCTGGATAGTTATTTTATTTGGTGCCAGCCCAATCTTGTGGAAAGCTATCATTATTCCATCAATTCGTTACAGTAAATTTGCAAGGTTATGTTAAACCCGTTATACTAGTGAATTGGAAGAATTGTTTGGCAGATTAAATATGTAAGTTCAATGCATTTTATACGTTAGATATAAGAATAGTGTTTTAGATGTACGGTGTGATCATTCAAAATTATTTGCTAAAACATAGGATTTTCTCAAAACATAAAATACTGTGAACTGTGCTCATCAGCGCTTCTTCTAATCCTCCTAATTGCTGTCGCTTTATGATTTTGCAACGGAAACAAGAAAATTATCATGCGAAAAAGCTATTAGATCCATTACGCGAAACAAACATTCATCATGCAGCTAATCATCAAGAGCCCTGGCACGTCTTCTACATGCTCCAATGTTTGTGCGTTGCTCTCTGACACATTACTTTCCCTGGTCGAAGATACATAACTTGCTTCCTTTGCGTAGCAAACGTCAGCTTGAAGGCGCACCGGCATAATAGACATACATACACACTCACACACAATCACTCAGCCATGCTTCTGTACGCAGCGGGACTTCTATGGACGCTCGCGTCTCGTGATGGGCACTGACAAAACCAAGCGCATAACAGCAAACAGCGGTGGGCCACCGTTGTCTAGTGTGATTAGTTTTCCGTCCCTAACAATGCCGCGGCTGCCAGTTGGTGCCGGAATCAGGACTTCTCTTGGGAGAAACTGCTCCTGGAGAAACTTTTGCGTCGAGCCCAAAGAAAAGAAGGGCAGACCGATGGCGACCTAGTTCGAACACCCGCAGTGTTGTTTGGATCAAAAGGATCGCCGTGTCTGTGGAAGGGTTCATCCGAAAATGGATGGTTCGGTCCCTTCTTACGGGTTTTCTTAGCTTATTTTTTATTTCAGCAACGTTCTGTAGAACAAGATGATGAATAGCACAGTAGTAGCTGTCATTCATCGCCCTGTCAGTAATTTAAGCTGATACGCTTTTTAAAAGGAAATTAGATAGTTTAGATGTGAGGCTGGGCTCGATAACATTAGCCTGAATAGTGGGAGTTTTCACATTAATGGCTAGGTTTTCACTATCGTGTACAATTATCATACTAACACGTTAAAGCTCAAACCATTCCATTCCATTTAAACACTAACGTACCTAAAGCATCATTCTGGAGCTCTTTTGTTGGCATTAATATATTACAATCCGAGAATTCACTTCAATTTCCCACCTAAACATTTGACAAATGCCACATGAAGTGCGTCACATTCCTAGATTGGGAATGTAAATTATGCGACCAAGTTTCCCCGAATGGTTCACGTATTGATGCAAGGTTTCATGATCACTGACGGAATTTACCACAGTGTTCTGTTCCCCTGTTCCTCGCCAACATCCATCGAACCATTAGCTATTGATGAAGCAAGAATTTTGGACGAATCAGGACGAAACTCATCGGCCCTATTAACATTATCGCACAAACATTGCATAATTTCCTGCAATAAAGGACTTTAATCATGCTGTCACCGGAAATGATGATGGCCACCCCGTGTATTAGTTTGCGTCCTGCCCAACGTACCTAGGAATTTGGTGAAGGAATTCTCTTCTTTTTGCCGGCCCACGCATGTGCTTTGTGTAGTGAGAGAAGAGCGAAAAAAAAATCTGTACCATGACCAAAAGGACGAATTGACGGTAAGATATGATGGAGATTGCAATGTCATTTCAATGTTCGTTCAGCGTTTAATAACATACTATGACGAAGGCGTATAACTAATCATAATGTATTGTGATACAAAACGATAATGTTGTACGCAAAAAATATAAAAGTATTTCTTAACGAAATCTGCTATCGATAAATTGATATCAATGAAAAGTACGGTTATACATTTTGTTTCACAACTTTGTACAATTTCTTCTTCTTCTTCTTTCTTGGCCTAACGACCTCTTAAGGTCCTGCCTGCCATTTCTGGCTTACTAGACTAATTGATACCGCATAGTTGGTTAGTCAATCCTCACTATGGGGGAACGGCCCAGATGAGACTTGAACCCCGGTCCTGCCGTGTGAAGACCGGCGCCGCTGTCGCATCACCACCGGGCCGCCCACACAACCACAATTTATTGTACAATTTATAAACCACAAAACTAAGCGATCGGCCGCCCGGTGGTGTATACGACAGCGGCGCCGGTCTTCACACGGCAGGACCGGGGTTCGAATCCCGGCGGACCGCCTCCCCGTACGCAGGACTGACTATCCAGCTACGGGTAAATACTAAGTCACAGAGAGCTAGCAATAGCAGGCCAAGACCTCATGAGGTTGTAGTGCCTAGGAAGAAGAAACTAAGCGATCCCCGAAGTAGTCAGTAAGTGTTTGAACGCATTAGTTCGGACCTTTTTGAAACAATTATAGACAACGAGATTAAACAAAAGAAGCAAAACAAACATTCACCAAAACTGGGAAACCTCAATATACCAGAACTGGTGGTGTAAATAAAAACAAATTTGTTTCTCTTCGACCGTTTAGCAACTCATTTTCATATTGCCGTTGCGCTGCGTTCCGTATCAACAACATTCATTTGGGGTGTTAGTACAGTCCCGATACAACCATCCCTACGTTAATACGCACACTTCCTCCGGTCCACAGTCGCAGTAACCGCTCACCGTACCACCATCTCGATTATTGCCTGATGAAACAGAAAAAAATACACATCGTACACTAAAAAAAGGGAAGACATGGCACCAAAAAAGCGTGCACATCCACGATCGTTAATCACTTCCGCGCCCTCCGACAGGCGGCGGAACCCTTCGAGTGTGTAGGCCTTTCGATGCGGTCCTTCAGGCGGTTCTCGATGTGGCACCCCGCAACCCATCACACGACCACGAGAAAGCCCATCGGATTAGAATCCGTTACAATTACAACAATATTTCCCTTGCACTGTGTGGTACTTATTACACCCAAAACTGAAACCGAACTGCAAAATCAAACTACTTCAGAACGCACCGGGCATGTGCATGGGTACGGTCAGAGGTGGTAGTTGAAGGAGGCCAAACGGTGGATGGCTGGGAAATTAAAGAGTGCGCCGAGCGGTCGGTTTCGTTACAAGTTTTTTTTTTTTGGTTGTTGCTATTGCCGGCAATACTTCATCCTTCTAAACTAGCCCTTCGGGTTTCGAACGCTCTCCCTCCATCCGGAAGCTCTTCTGCATTCGCATCCCGATCGATTCAGCAATGCGCTCCGGTACCAAGTGTCCTCGTGCAATAGGGGAACACGATAAAAAATGATTCTCTACAATCGTCCTGCATTCGTTTCAGGCATCTCCTCAGCTCGTGCAGCTTTCCCTTTTCAGCACACAACCATTGCTATGCTGTTGATGAGAGTTGCCATCCCTGTTGTGGTCCTTCAAGCATTCTGATTGCACCCGTAAACAACGTACACACGCAATGACATCGCATAAAAAACGCATTGAAATTATTTCGTCCATCAAATCTGGGTCGGGGTGTTTCGTCATGGTTGTTAATATTATTACTGTTATTATTTTATCTACTTTTTTTGGGAAATCATGCAAGCTAAAACGCTGCAAGTCACCGCCAATGCGTTGGGTTGTTTTTGCATAAAAATATTGATTCGTCCAAGAGTACGGCAAAGTTTGAGTTTATTGATTGTTTGGAAGGAGTAGTTCCTTGGTATTGGAGATTTATTTCAAATTTTAATATTTGATTTATCGTTCAAAAGTTTTGCTAAACGTCATCGAATAAGCTGTCCATTTATTCTTATGTTCGTCTTAGGGCCTGTGTCCGGCATGGATTTTTTAAAGACATTCCAGCAGACTGTCACGCAACGAACGCTTTATATCTTTCGCTTCCTATGCCTGTCTGCGTGAAAATCCATTCAAGGATGGTTCAAGTTCAAGCAGCATGAAGTGTATGCCATGGTTTCAAACCATCCCGCTCGATTCTTCGGAACCATTCGCCACGGCACCGAGATGAGCGGAACGATGATTAAGCATAGAAAATGTTGCAGCTGCTTGATTGTCACGTGAGCATAATTTTTATGATATCCTTCGCTGGTAGGATCGGGGATGTTTTATTTCTTCTTTGCTTTTTACACACATTTTTCGTTTTTTCCCTCTCTATCTTATACAACCTTGTCGGTGAAGTGCTTCACGAATGTCACAGTATTTCGAAACTATTCTGTCGAAATATATGGGCAAATCGGGCCATGTGTTTTATGTTGTGGCTTTGTAATTTTGCCACTATTATCGATAATCGATTTGTCGACTCGAAAAGTCGATGCACGCAAGGTTTTATCATTTCAAGCCAGCGTTGGATAATTTATTCACGTAAACTATTAACACTGGAAAGATTAATTTAGCAAGGATGCGGGTATAAAAAAATAAAACATGAATGCTTTACCTTTCCGCAGATAAGCAATGATTTTGAGATAAATGCTGGTAGACTGTTCTTCATAACACAACCAAAACGAAACGTAACAAAACGATTTTATACAACCATGTATCAATAGAAATGGTCATTCACATAAAGAATACAACGTAGATATTAGAATATTAAACAAACGTTAACCATAGAACAACTTTGTATTTACAACTACAATAACATAAATTTTAATTTGATCGTATGTTCTGTTCTGAGTATTGTCTTGGAATTACATCCAATTCTCATTTAAAAAAGTGAGGTTAATTCATTTACATGAAGAGAGGTACTTTTGCTTTATAACGTACTTCTGCATAAATTACTTGAATGTGTCATAAGCTGCTTTTAATTATCGTTCCCTAAATATTGCCCAGTTTTGATTGGATAGATGCTCATATTAGGCTATAATTTGCATAATATAGTACAATAATTGAGATGTATGATGTTGCCAAGAGTAAAACACTTGTTCAACAAGATGTAAAACATGTCATATTCTCACCTCAACCTCACGCTGCTTAAACAAATTTAGCTTTCGCAAGCGCCTCGAAGAACAGGTAACTGCAAAAATGCTTCCCCTTTTGTCGTGTATTTTTTTTGCTTCTAACCTCAACAAGAGCCGAGCAGGAGCGTAATGCATGCCCAAACCACAATTGATGCTTAACAACAGTGCTTCACGGAAAGAAGTACTACCAACCCTCCTCACCTGCTGGCGCGCCTGTAGCAAGACAGCGTACTAGGGTAACGTAGGTCTTGCTTCAATCAAAGCCCTGACAAACAATGTGATCCTTAGCGCACGAAAGAAGTCATTCGGCCCACGGTGAAACTCTCCCAAATATCATTTGCACCGAAGATTATCCTTTGGAACTGGGGAGTGATTCCTAGCCAGCAGCAGGTTCAGACCGCTGCAGCGCCAATAGCCGTGCTCTTCGAAACTCGAAGAATCACGACGGATCACTTTCGGCCGCTACGTGATTGAGTGTGCGAACGGTGATTTTCTTTTTTTTCTAAAGGGCGTTTGGACCACTGTTACACACACACACACACACACACATCCAAGAATCATCCACCCCCCACCCAAACTCCCATGTACGCATGAACACACATACATTCAGCTCAGGGGATTGCGGTTTTTTGGTAGTTGCAGAATCCCGTTTTAAGCGCTTCTCTGCAAATCTCCCTTAGGCGGATGTAGTGTGCGATACATACATTTTTTTTGTCTTTACGACCCTATGGCACCTATTTGCATGGGGATTTGAAACCGACAACTCTTGGCCAATATTTGGTAGGTAGGGCGCACGATGTCGTCCCTCACGTATTTACATCGCTTGTCAATCGTGTGCGGGGATGTTCGGTGCCACAGAACGTTCGCACTCCAGAATCGCACCCTCGGCTACTTGTGGTTTCAGTATTATTTCGGAGTAAAGCACACTCGAACACATACTCGCACTCACCCAAGCAAATCCTGATTCGGTGGCGAGGTGTACGGCAAAGGACTGTAGATTGAGAAGGAAGCAAGCAAAAAACAAAACAAAAAAAAACAGTACAGATAAAACAGTGCGTCCTGCGCCAATGGGCGTAAGACGGTCCTTCGCAAGTGTACACCCTGGAGTGATCATCAACGCTCGAGTGGAGATGAAAGTTCGCTCGACATTGCTGTACGGAGTTCTTTGCCCTCTAACGACTGAGAAGCGAGTGAAGGTTCCTTTTTGTAAGCAGCAAAGCGTCGAAGAGTAAACCATCGGTATGGCAAGCATAGAATAAAGATATGTAATTTGCATACTATAAAGTGCGGGACACATCCGAAACATAAAATCAAATACATTCAACACATGAACACGGGTTTGTATTACAAAGCTGACAATCTGTTTCGCTGGCGACTGTGGTCAACAGTTATGATACAAAAGCGCTGAGAACTTTTTATTTACCCCAATTTCCCGTAAAAAGAGCTGGTTTCATTTTTTATTGACTCATTTCACCACAAAAATTTCCCCGGAGACGCACATTAAAGACGAGTTTCCCAACTACAGCAAGATCGTCTCCTGGAACCGGTCTGCATCGTAAACCGAACCCGGATTAGCAGTGCGATAAGCTGCGATGATTGCGAGAAACAGAAGGATTAGATTTTTATCGTCCCCTCGAGCCCTCTGATCGTATTGCTGGAAGAAAAGTGAGGGTTTCGCTTCCAGACGGTAGTGGTTTTCCCCTTAACGCGTTGGTCTTTGGAGCGAAGAGTGTAATCGCACCGGTTGATACTGGGCCAAATATTTGGCACATCTGGCTCAATCCGTAGCTGATAGAGCACGATAAAAACAGAAATACCCACGAGTAAGAGAAAAAAGTGACCATTAAAAAATGACTCGTCTGGGGACGCCTTGAGGTACTCGACACACGGCGAAGGGTGCTCGACAGTGCTACGGGCCCGCTCTAGCGTACTAGCGCATGGGGTTTTATCATCAAAGAATATCTGGCGGAAGTCAACAGTGTAAGCTGCAGTTGTGAGCCAGGATGAGGATTATGTGCTGCATTCAGTAACACGCTTCGTTAGATGGATTGCAAATTGAGTGAATGGCCACAGAATTAGCACATGGTCTTTGAAACTGTACCGATGTTTCGCTGTGTAGTACGTAACGATAAGCTCACGACATAGTGCACTGGTTAATGCTCGCAGTTTACTGTAAGAAAACAGCATAAAGATGTTTACAACAAACTTGTTTATTTTAATCATGCTGAAAAGTTGTTAAAAATCAGAAACGCTACATAACATATTAACAGATAAAGTAAAAATAATATAGCAATTATAATATTTGGTAGCCTTGCTTGGGCTGGATTGCTCACGGGAGCGGTCTATAATCAATTCCCATTCGGATTCCCTTCGAATGTATATTTTCTATAGATTTTTTTTTAAAAAATTAAAATTTCAAATTATTCTGCAACCAATAACTCAATTGTTGATTCAAATGTTTCTATTATACGAAACGTAATTGAAGAAGAAAGTAGTATTATTAAGAATCCGATTCAAATGATACGTTATAT